>JABYQR010000469.1:0-30032 GCA_022592445.1 Cytidiella melzeri | reverse complement strand
AAACAATACATGTCTTTAGTCGGTGGTTTACGATACGTCGCTGACTGTACTCGACCAGACGTTGCATACTGCACTGGTCAACTTGCACGATACTTAGCTGACCCTTCTAAGGAACACTTTGCTGCAGCTAAACAGTGTTACCTATACTTGAAGGGAACGTGCGATTACTGGCTTGTCCTAGGAAACCAAGCAACTACTACTAATACTTCACTTGTCGGATACGCTGATTCTGACGGTATGACTACATACGGCAATAAACCAATAATGGGCTACACCTTCACATACAACGACTCGCTTATCTCTTGGTCAAGTAAGCGCGGTTCACTCGTAACACTATCGGTCACCGAAGCCGAACTATATGCCTTAGCGCATGCGTCAACTGAGGCTATATATTTAAAAGCTCTCATTGACGAACTACTTAACTTTACTATGGATCCTGTCAAAATGTATACTGACAGTGCATCAACTATTGCCATTGTTAGCTCACCTGACGAGCAACATTCGCAACGAACTAAACACTTCGAAATTCGTAAGAATTTCATCAGCGATCGTGTACTCAAGAAGTATATAACTATTCATCACATATCTTCTAACGATCAACGTGCTGATACACTTACTAAAGCACTACCTCTCGAAAAACTCAAGCACTTCAATGAACTACTTCATATTCGTGCTTGAAGGGGAGTGTTCGACTATAATACTTAGACGCGCAACGTACTAGCGCCGTAGTTACCGTATTTAAGACTTACTCTGATCAATGCAACGACACGCACTTTTGATCCCCAACTCCCACTGTGTGATCCCTCTCAGTCTTGCTCTCTCAACACTTTCCTCTACTTTCATAGCCTTCTAACAAAGTCGGATGGCATTTCTGCGCTCTACATCAGCCGGACGCATACACGATTGTATGTCGCCGGCACACGTTCGCCCTATCGCTACCCACACACCCACTGATAACCAAGCACTACAGTGTACCACGTTGAATGGAATCATGGAAACGTAGAAAGTAGCTTTGTCAGACTGAATAGAAACGGATGACATCCTGATCACCTGAAAAAACTAGTGAGAACATCGCACTGCAGGCGTATGTTCCAAAGCAGAAGGAGTCCAGAGGCGTTCCATGCATGTGCGTCGTGTTGATGGAAACATGGAAACGAGTGTAGTCGGAGTTGAAAGTGTTGACGGCATACGCATCCCAGTCCCAATGGACGCCTCACTGTGTTGGAGGTCGTACGAGAAGAAGACCCGTCAACGGTGAGCACTCGTAGAAATTCTCCGGGTACTCTGTCATGGTACCGCAAACCCAGACTCTGCTTGCGATGTTCTGTATCTTCACAACTTGTCATAGGAAGTAACACTGTCATATTAAAAAAGAACAGTAGGATCCTGATCCCCTGTGCAAGTGAGAACATCTACTGCAAGTGCACGTCTCGAAGCAGAAAGCATACAGAGGCTTTCTGTCCATCATGCTGACAAAAACCTGGAAACAAATGTCGTCGGGGCTGAAATGGTCGGTGGAACAAGGATCCTAGCCCTCGAACGTGTTTGCTAAGCCGCTGGCTCGCGCTACTGTTTACAAGATGTCATCGATTCTATGCATGAGGATGAGGGCAAGCCCCATCGGTCGCAAGACTCACAGTACAGTCAAGAGCCTTATTTACTTCAACGTTGGACACCTGCTCTAGAGAGGTGTCTGTGTTTGCCTCGACTCCTCGAGCGAGAGAATCGTTCCTTGTAACCATTCTGGTTAAAAGAAGAATCATCAGAGCGGGAGTTTTGAGAACACAGTAAAATCAATCATTTTGTTCCTCTTTTTGGAATAGGTCCTGGTCTGCAATTTGTGGGAGAGTTTGTCATTGTACTATCGTCAACGCTGTCAAGTGCTGCGATGTGCTTGTGTTACAGGGAGAGCACCGCGGGAAGCCGTGGCCGGCTGCCACTTGTAGCACCCTCATCCAATCCCTGAAGACTTGGAGTGTTTAGGTTTATGATTGAACCTACCCACCTGCTTGATGCCCACGAGTTGAACACATCTTTTCGGTTCTTCTGCGTAACATGGAACAATTCGCCACACTAATTGCCTCCCTATTCAACCGCGGTACCCTCGAGCTCAGCGTCGAGGAAGATCTGCATGAATGCGAAAAGGTCATCTGGTCGATTTGCCGCGTGTTTGTTGTCTCTTTGCCTTGGTGATACCCACGAATTTCGACCGAGTCCTCGAAAAGCAGTGCAGAGTAATCGAGCGGCTTTCCCGTCAATTTCCAGAGTAAAAGCACTTGCACTGCTGCGGGCTTTCAAGGGAGGGGTGATAATGAGCGGACAGCACCTTACGGCGTGCGCACGCCAAAGGCCATAACATCGGCGCACTGACCGAGGCGGCATCGGGAAAAGCCGGCGTTCCTAGCCTACTGCCTAAACAGGCAAATACGGCGATTAGATTATTGGGCGCTTCATCTCAAAAGGGCCTTATTGCAGTTTGGGGAGCTTGGATCTGTGCATGGTAACAGAAAGTATCAAGCTTTACAAGACAGAGTAGTCAAATTTTGCCTCGAAAAGTGCTGTATAGGTAGGTTTTATATGCATGTTTTCTGGTGGAGTCCTTGCATAAGACCTTCGACTGAAGGCTCCTCAATATCAGTTTCAGCTGGCTACAGCTCAATACAATTATTTCCAGTTGCCACCTGCCGTGGCCGATATGGGTCTTGGCGACGAAACAGCCGACGCGCACTGCCACAATTGGGCACGGAGAACTTAGCGCGCGGGAGTGGTCTGGGGTCCTGGCCCCACCTGGCGCCACGGGCGCATTTGTTTGCTTCCTAGTTCGTTCGATTACCTTGGTTCCAGTTGGGAGGAGAAAGGGATATGTGAGTGACCAGTACAACACTGCTTAATACTGATCTAGTTTGGTATGCTAATTGTCAGAGAAGTATGTGGGGGAGGCGGAATTCGGGCGAGGCCAAAGGCCTCGCGTTTCGCCCAATCTTCCGCGCGTGAGAAGCAATGAAAACGCGTTGTCTCGACGATGAGAGTCGACTTGCGTTTTCTGCTCACGGAAGATTGACGATGGGCTGCCTGAGACAGCAGCGGCTCGAGTCTGCGGTCGCGGGAGGCACTGTCGTGGATTGCGGGCGCGACGTCGACTCCAGGCGAGTCTGCAACTGGAAACGACGATTTCGAGCGCACTTCGAGCCACGAGGATTTGTGCCTTGCGAGGACCAATGCAGGATCCGAATTCCGGCCTGAGCGTGAGGTAGGCGACGAGCCGTTGCGGGAACGACTCACCACCGCCAGGACGCTGGGTGGGCTGGGCTGAGATTTGGACGGAGCGAGTGCTACGAGCGAAGGCGGCGGGAGGAGGCGAGTTGCGAGACGCGCAATCCCGCCGCCTTCTACTTTGGGTCCTCTCACTTAGTAAGCATAAGTTTGGCTTGGACGCTCGCAGGCTCGCTCTCTAACCAAACAGCACTCTTGCCTTGCCCAAGTCTGACGTTTTTTGATTAGTTGTAATATCTTCCTGAGTGATGTGCTCGCGTGTTCTATGATTGATGCCACAAAGTCGCCCATCTCGCGCACCGCCTTGCATTGCTCGGGGGCCAAAAGCAGGAGTACGATCAGAATATCAGGAATACTTGCAGATAGCAATACCTAACATAGCTACCGATCACGGACGAAACAGATACTCGTATAGTGAAAAAAAGATACGACGACGACGCAAGGGCACATTGTCATCCTAGTTTCGCTTTCCAAGACCAAACTCCGCAGCCCGTCTTCAAACCTTGTTGAAAGCCCACTTCCACGTATCGTCATTGACAGCGCTCGCCTGCAAGGTGACCTTATAAAGTTCGAGAACGTGAGTAACAAGTCCACCGAGTCAAATAAAGAGACAAGTACATACGAAAGTGTAGTTGTCACCTACGGCGAGGGCCCAGAAGAGCTTGGTATCGGGGAGGCCAATGCTATCGCACGCACAGACAGACAATGAATAAGCAAATGTCGCATAGACGTTGAGTCGATCGGACACTGATACTTACGAATGTAAACCGCCATCCTGATCCTCGACATCCCAGGCGTAAGCCTGCTTCTTCTCTATGATACGAGCACCTTTCTCTTCGCTCTCAGGGCAAGCAAAGAGGCCAGTCTTCGTGTTCTTTATGGTCTGCTTGTACGAGTCGTATTCCCACTGCATGTACGAAAACGATGATGAATGTTGGGTCCGAATAAAAAAACCCAATCCGACGATTAGCACGTACGACTTGCAAATCCTCCTCAATATCGGTGGCACCAAAGATAGGAGGGTTACCGGTACCGGCGGGGGCGGCGATATCGGTAATGACCCTGTTGGTGAACTTTGCGTTCGAGATTTCGACTTTGTAGATGTTGCCCGAGTTCTTGAGCAGTCGTTTGCCGCGGGCTTGGCGACAGTGGACTGTGCAGAATCAGCGGTGCCGTCCATGATGGAGTATAGATTGGAATGATATGAGTGAGGGAGTTCGGTGGTGGAGTTGCTTGTTGTTGTCCTGTAGTGAGCTCGACTGGCCGGGTTTATATAGATATGTAGAGGCGCCGATGATACACCCATAGCAGTGTGCGTGTATCCACGGGGAGCGAACTATCTCGGAATAAAACACAGTATAGCCACCTTGACATGGGAGCATTTGCTATTGATGAAGCAACTCGCAGTCGGCTCCTCATCATATGCGGCGCGTCTAATAAATGCGAAGAATGGTCAGGATATTCAGGTGCCTATACAAGTGGAAAGGGTCCTGCTCATCGAAACTTTGGTGGCGGTTGGCGAAACCGTGCGGATAGAGCCACGAAACAGCGTCCATTCCACCTGCCTTGTACAAATAATGGTATTAGCTCAGCAGACAATGACTGCATTGACTTCGGTGACAGTTAAGATGTAAATACCCATGGAAAGGGTCCCAATGCATTGTCCGATAACACGCGTTGCGTTATCAGCTCAACCACTGTCAAGATTGCTTGTGAAGACCCACAAGTCAAGCAGGCATGCGTAATCCGAGGAATCGCTGGAAACAACAACCTCGTTCGGGATAAATGAGGAAGTGATCACAGTACCTTACTTGTCTACGATGGCCTCGAGGCCCCAAGGCCATCGGGAGTATATTTCCGCGCATGGTGCGTCGCCATTGTTGTCGCAGTATGAACACTGTGCAGAACTTGAACACCGTGTTCACTTTCTTAAGAAAGCCAAGACAGGCTGTGGGTGGCAATCGGACCGTTGACCGAAGCCGTCGGGAAAATCCGGCGTTCCTAGCCTACTGCCTAAACAGGCAAATACGGCGATTAGATTATGGGCGCTTCATCTCAAAAGGGCCTTATTGTTGTGTCGATCGCTGCGTTCGTTTTCCATCTCTATCCTCTACCTCCACGTACAACCCTACACCTCCACCACGACATGCACCAAATATCAGTGATATTGCGCTTGAAGTCCGCAATGGATGCCGACGCACTTAGTAAACTGCCTCGCAGGGACATCCAGAAACTTGCCCAGGTCAGTGAAGCGGCCAGAGCGGGCAACTGTTGAATTGGACTCGACTCATCCGTCTTTTTGTTCTCAGCGCGAGGGTATCAAAGCAAACTTGAAGAGCGAAGACATAATCGCACAGCTTGTGCAAAAGTTCCCCCGTGGTGTCGCAAAGTATGTGGTCGTCGTGTACTAGTAGAGGCATCGAAGGCTGATTGCGGCGTCGACTATGGCTTTTAGACTGGCAGCGCCAGTTCCGAGAGAGTCACCAAAGCTTGGAGCTACCAATGACGCTAAGTTGAAGGCGGGGAAGGAAGGAAGGAATGTGGCGAGGGATGAAGGAAGGCCGCAAGGGACCGGTACGTCTTGCTATATCTCGTCTGAGGCCAGTGATGACTGAAAAGGCTGTACTCAGCTGTGGTGCACAAGCGAACGACAAGAAGCAGTGTAAAAGCGGCGGAGAATGCGCAACAAGGTAAATGGAATGCTCTCTTGCATACGCATCGTGTGATTCATCGCCAGCATAGTTGCGACTGTACCGTCCGGGAACACAGGTCCACCTCCAACATTTGTGCAGGCCACAAATGTTGGCAGTGGGCCAGCGAGACCAGATAACAATGCTGCTTTGAAGTCAGTGACGGCGATGATGCCTCAGCCAAGCGTTACAGAAGATCAGGAGCCTGCTACGTTGGTTCCATCGACGGCCACACGCGTCGTCGAAAACGCCGCGAGCGACGTGACGAAACCTGTTGGTGAGCATGACACATAAAATAGTAGTGGCAAGGCAACAGTACTTACGTTCTAAAAAGCCCCTTTAACAGCGGCTGCGTCGCGCGAGGAAGAGGTTGGCACTCAGCAGCAAAAAGGTGCGACTGCTGCAAGTCGGCTTCAGGCAAAGGGTAAGGGCAGAGCCTCTTCCCCGTATGCCAGCCGCCCCAACGCCACTCAAGCGAAGACAGCATCGAGCCAATTGGCGGGCGCCGACAGGCTGAGAGCGGAAATTGAGGAAGCAGGGCTGCTCTCGCTCATGCCTGCATTCCTGATGGCACCGGCTGGCGAGCGTCAGAGGGAAGACGGCGCGAGAGCTTCTAGCGACGTCGAGCACCCACGCACGCAGGGACACATCAGAAAGGAGGCCACAAATGGTGAAGCAGCGGTGGCGAGGGCAAGCCGTGCCTCGGCGGAGAGGTCCATTGAAGAGAGGTCGATGGTCTCTCGCCGTGTTCCTCGTCCATCTGCTGCACAGCGTCCGACAGTCTCTATCGCCACAAGACGATCTTCGAGCAAAACCCCTCCGTTGCTGCCTACCGCGCCAAAGTCGCCAGTGAAGAGGGCTAACAAGAGAGGCCACGAGGATGATATCGTCGACTCTACCTACAAAGTGAGCCGCGCCCGCGTTTCTGATGCCAGTGAGGAGCAGCGCTTTGCGCCCTCTGGAGGATCGGATTTCCCTGAGCGAGAGACGCCACCGCCGGATGCTGATGTCCCCACCGAGGCGCGAGCAAAATTCATCTTGCAGCAGTTGACGAAGAAGGTGAACGAGTCGGCGGCGTTGAGTCGTGAACTCGAAGACGTGCAGGCGCTGCTCGCCATCACGGCTGCGAAGAATGCGGCAGCGGACGTCAAGTTGAAGGAGTTGCGGAGACGACGAGTAGTGGTTGAACGCGTCTACATGATGAGGCTCAAGGGCGACGAGCGTCTCCATAACGGGACACACTCGTGGCAAAAGTTTGAAGAGGGAGATGTGGAGAGGGACTATTCGTATATGAGAGATGTGAGCGACGAGAGAGATTCGTCCGATTTTGTCGCAAGCAGTGATCCGTCGTTGGACTCGGACTCTCATGCTGAGGATAATTAGGCAGCCTTGGAGGGCGATGGGTCTGAAGGAGATGTCTCTTCATCTGCGACGGGGGTGATGAGGATGCAAGACACAGGCGTTCATGAGCGTCAGGTGGACAAAGGCCCAATTTGTACAGTAAAGCACTCACATTTCGTACCCAAATCATTCGCTATTCGCAAGCTCTCTTGGCTTGAGTTTTTCGCGTGGAAATTGAGTGAGACACACGAATCATGGCCCACATTCGCTGATTTGAGTGTACGATCGAATTGATGACGTTTAGAGCTGCTTGGGGTCTGCTCATGCACCGTTTGTGCAGGACAAGGCGACAATGGGAATTGTGTAAATTTGCAGAGCACAAACAATGAGATGAGGGTGGAGGAAGGGCTTCACAATGTGCGTGGGGGTGCAAGACTGAGTTGATAGGAAAAGGAGAGCGGCCCGCCCCACACCGCAGGGAAACATTGCTTTTGGCGCGTTCAACGTTCACCCAATGGAGTGCTCTCAATTGTGCTTGCAATTATAATGTACCTCTAGGACAGTCCGGAGTGTGCTCGCATGTACACTCGCAGTCCGGCCAAAGACCACTAGCATTGATCTTTCTCCACGGGCCAGGATTGAACGTGTACCTTGTAAAGTGCCTCGGTGCTTAGGAACGCCACTAATCTACGTTACTGTCGTACAATTCCTTGGATACACTCAACTCTGTCAGCTCCTCTTCTTCCGTCGAAGTCCTCAAGGCAGACCCTCTCCGGCGCACCCACGAACTCATCTCCACCTCGAACATCCCCGCCTCTCGCAGCTCTTGACGCCCCGGTCGCCTCAACCGTTCGAAATGACTGTCTTTTCCCAGAAGCCACGTCAGCTGCAGAATCCCTGCAGCGTTGAGCTCGTGTGTAAGCTCATCGCGACGTGGGTGTATTGACAAGGCAAAGGTCATGGCGAACAAAACGCACGATACAACCAAGCCGACTGCCAACTATTGGGGAAAGCACAAAGTCAGATTACTAGAACCTACGATAGTGGGGTAGTACGCACTGGCATGATGTTGAGCTGAGAGTTGAAACGGTCATGTTCGATGAACGTTGACAACGGTACACATAATCTACTCGAGTAACTCACGTTCAGTCGCATCCGAAGCACATTAACCTCAACCGTAGCTTGCCCCGTTCGATTTTGGTACGCGGCAAAGTTCCAAGAATCGCTATCCAACGAGTATATATCCGAGAGGTTCCTGTTCCGCTCTTCCACGTCAAACACGATATGTCAGTGATGTGGATTTGGCCAGGGTAGGAACTTGAATCACAGGTAAACTCACCGTACCACACCATCGCCGCAACAGCCTTACCCAAGCTGAGCTGGAAGTCAGAAAGGAGAATGCCTGTCTGGGAGACATTGGATCTCGGATCGGTAATTCTCAAATCGCTCATGAGAAAACTGAAATATTCGTGCTGTTAAAAAAATCAAGGTTGCAAGCGCAGCTGTTGTTCTCACTCATCTAGCATAGTAGGCATCATATCTACCTTGGATCCGTTCAAAGTAGCGTCGTCTGCGTTGATAACAAGGAGGCTTGCGCTGTTTCCTTGCCCATGACTGCTGGCTGGTGAACTCGACGAGATCGTTGATATCTGAATCATAGGTCAAGTTAACAGCTAGAGAGAGAAAGACATAGGCTGATCCTAACGTCAAATAAGAGAGGATCAGTTGAGTTCTCAGGAAGGATCCATTCGCTCCAGAAGACATCTCCTGACGTTGCTGCTTGGTCGACAGGTGTTCTAGTCGTCGCCGACACATCGACCGTGATATTCTGGCTGTTGATGTTACAAGCAAACAATTGAATTGAGCGCAAAGGGTCTACAGCAATGAAGCTACGGTTAGTCTTGGCTATGGATGAATCGCGCATCACGTCATACCATGAGGTCCCAGTCCGTCAAAGATCAACTGAGGGTGTATAGCCACTAACGTAGCGTTGTCCCCAGCAGCATCCACTATTGAAATTGTAGATGATGCTACTACAATTGCAGCAGTGGATTGAAATACGTCTGACCCTAACGGGGCAGACGTTACGAGTGCCTGGTAACCTACACATGTCAATATAATCCCAAATCCCTAGTAGCAGACTCACTTACTCATGACAGGAATGAGGACACCAAGATCAGAGCCTTCACTAAGATCGAGGGTCCACCAGTTTTTATCAACGCTGTATCGCGAGAACGCTAAAGCACCACCAGCCTGGCTGGCGTTGACCGTGCCGCAATTCGCCGTGAATATTGTCGCGTTCACAGTGGCTTGGTTCTCTGCGGTCGGGAGAGTAGGAATGATGTCGTATATCATGTTATCGAGTAGTCCAATCTGCTGGAACTGGTCGTAAACCGCGAGGATATCCCAAGCTGCACCGCCTACGAAGTCACTGCAGGATAACAACGTGAGGTACAAGCCCAAAAGCAGAGAACGCTAAATCACGGACAGACTCGATTGGTGGTCCGGTCGCGCAAGCTGAGTTTGCTGCTGTGTGGCCACTGTATGATTGTAAACGCTGACGCTCACTGACGCGGGTATGGCAATGTGCAAGATGGCAACGCCGCCGAGCCAAATTGCAATGAACACGACGCTGGAAACTGCCGCCGGAACTCTGGTTTGGTCGAGGAGTGTTACCAGCGATGAACCCAAGCCTAGCCAAGCGGAAGACTTGTCGTGGATGGCGGTGGGCGTTTGCCGCGTGTGCAAGTCCCGGATGAGGGCAAGGCGCTGTGTCACCAAGACTAAGACAGCGAGGTAAACCTGTCCAAGTCAAGTGCAAAGATTCAGCAACACCTTTGCGTCATTGTCAGAAGATCACTCACAGTGCTGAACGTTTGTGCTACCGCGGAGACTGTGAAAGACATCGATGTCTGTCCGGCGGTAGTGAAAGCGTAGTTGAGTCCGTGCTCGTACTGATGGGAAGCAACCATCACGGCAGCAGCATAAAGGAGGATGAGCACGATATGCAAGAGTTGACAGAGATGGGAGTGAGGGAGTGACGTGGATTTTTCACCCTGGTAGAGCTGGGACATTGGCTGCACACGTAACGAGGTTGAATGCTGAGGGCTGAGAGTGGGGGAGGAGGTTCTACTTACCGTGTTAAATACTGGTGCTGCGTACCAGTTGTGGCAGAACGTACAAGGTATATCATGATGTTGAATGGTAAGCGTGGTACTTGACTTGGGGATGCATCAAACTCTGCAATCAACTCCACGAGCGTGATACTCCATGATCAAAGATATAGCCATCTTTGAATATCGCACCTTCATTGCTGTGCCTTTCTACAGAGACGTAGCATTGCCTATACTAGTTGAGAGTGACCCATCTGAACAGCGCACAGTACCTTCCTTTCTCGCATTACCTCTGCTGGCGTTGTTCCGCTCGTGACTTCATACAATCCTTCCCTCTGTCGCCTTCATAGCTTTTTGCTCCAAAGGCGTCGAGTTGCCATCTTATAAGCGCGGCGTGCACTGTACTCCTTGCCAGCACCTTGCACTTTTCTTCAGCGCTGCAATCATGTGAGGGGATAGTGTTGTCTTTGCTGGAGGAAACAGCTGTATGCGGGGGGCAGGTCACGAATGGCATTCGATGAGGCACGTCATTCCACGCATGAGGAAGAACAGGTGCTGGGTCAGATTTTGGTCTCCATGCGCGTCGGAGGGCATACCTTATTCCCTCCTTGTAAAGCAATGAGATCCTGATAAACCTTTCAGTCAGTGATTTCAGCACGGAGTAGTCTCAGCAGAGTGCTTACAGATCAAGCTGTCGCAGACTCGCAGAGAGAACAAGCCCGCAAAAAAATCTCAAGAACAAATCGAGCGAATTTGCTTCAGTCGTTTGAGAACCTGAATCGACGGCAGTTTACCGTTGCACTTTGAGTAACTTGAGCTGCGAGATGAGCGGCGGGAGAATCGGCTGTGCAACCATCTTGTCCCGACAAGACCTCCTTTTTCCGGTCAAGCAGGGAGTTGATGAGGGTGTACAAGAGTGCAAACGAAGGAAAGAGTACTTGGGGTAAATGTGTGTTTGCAAGAGACTCGAAGATGCTATACACCGGGTTGGTCGAGAGGTAGTCGAGGTTGAGCAGGCTTGTCCACACAATCCAAGAGGCAAGACCGTGATGTCTGTGTAGTCAGCTGTAGCCTACGGTTGCAGACTCCTACCCAGTCGTCGTCGGTCGGATAGCAGGAGGGCTCGGGGATTCTTTGTGTTTGAAGTTTTGCCAAATTCAGAAGTTGATCAATCAATTCTCCGTGATTCTTCCTTGAACGTTATTTCTGCTATCGACTTAGTCTCGGTACCAGCCGTTCGCGTTTCCTCAATTGGAACCGCGGAGTTCCAAAATGACAATGAGACGAGGAAGGCGAACGTCTGGTGAATTTGGTATGAGGCGCGTACCGATCAATTGCGCGTGACGCGAAGCAAGGCTTTTTCGACCTTATTAGCGCCCAATCTTGTTAACGCTGTTCCTTACTGTCACCAATACGACTGTTTTTGCACGAGTCATCTTGCCGCTCCCTCATACAATCCGTGTGATGCCTCCCCCTCCGTTTCATGTACTCGACAATGGCGACGACGAACATCACCCAGCAGAAGTTGACCCAATTTCAGACGAGGACGCTGCGCGCATTGACGCGGACTTCAACCATCCTCGCGGCCCCCTAGGACAAACGAACGCCTTTGCGCGGCACCTCGAGACTCTAGACCAAGGAGCTATTGCAGCAAAAATGGTCCAAATTATTGACTTCATGGCCAGCCTCCAGATGGACACCGCCACTTTCTTGCATTATCTCCGCTGGAACCTCGAGATACCCGGGTGCATGGTGCACGAGCAGTCGGTCATAAGGTGAGTAGACTTGCGAGACAATGAAGTAGATGTGTGCTCACTCACATCAAGATACGCTCGAACCGCGCCGATGCACTACAAGCAATTACCAGTATCTTAAAACACTGGTACAAGTCGCCGTCTCTGCATGATAAGGGTGTTAGCACTTGTGGAGCTAATATTCCTTTGCTCAGTTCTCATGCTACTCACTCAAAACATGCATTAAATAAAAGCTATGTACTGCAGCTGCCTACGGAAATGCTGAACAGAGAAAGTCATGAACGGGTGGTGAGCTTCCTTTTGGGCCACGCTGTGTCGCTGGTCGTGACATTGGACTCGACGCGCGACGTGATTTTGACGCGGAGACAAGGGTTCGACGCGGCAGACAGGGACACGAAGTGGATGACGACGAAGTGGTGGTGGTAGGCGTTAAGCACAATACTCTCACCAGCTATAAATCTTATACAGATGTCTAGCCCAGTAAAGACCAAGTTAGTATTGTGACTACCAGCTATGTAGTACAAGAGTGGGTTGCTTACCTAGCCCAGTAAAGACCAAGAGGTCGAGATGGGGGGCTAGGAGCGTACATGTAGCAGTATATATAGACTTCAGGGACCTGCGCACAGACCATGTTGAGGGCAGGCTTTGCAAGAAGCCGTGTGAACGAAGAACAAAAGAACTACCTAAAGGAGAACAATAGCTATTGTCTAGACCTTGCCAAGAACTCTACTCGTGAGAGAATCTATCTAAAAGGAGACCAACTATTGTATTCCATTCCCACACCTGTGAGAACATCCTTCCATAAAGAGAACAATAGGGAAAGAACAATAAGGAGCCCATGTGGATGCTATCTATGACGTCAAACCCTAGCTATGGGCTGAACCATGTGTCTGTAGCCATGTGGTCTTACTTAAGCTAAGTCACATGCCAGTGTGACGTAGTAGCAAGTAATGTGACCGTGTGGAGCGTCTAAGCCACGTGATACGGGCGCTTAATAGACGTGCAAAGGAGTTTATGCAGAGAGAATTGAAACTGGTTGTAGCCCGGAGTTTTACAGATAAAAACAAGAGGTAAATTGCGAAAATTAAGGGCTAGTCAGGCCATCCATGACATTACCCCCCTCCTAAAATCGAGCGTCCTCGCGAAGCATCACTGTGCTGTGGTGATAGAGGTCTTCTACCCGTCTACAGGGATTCAGCAGAATTGCCCCGATTGTCTAGTCAGAAGGATGCTAGGAAGTTTCTCCCCTTCTGGTGTCGTTGACTCGACGTTACCCGTCAGTGTGATGTTCTTGAGATATCCAGACCGATGTGTTTGCCTTCATCCCAGCTAAGATCGTATGTAGATGGATAGATCGTGCGAAGGAAAGCGGGGTCGGTCTGGGTATTGAATTCCCGAAAGTGCGAGCGGAGATCCGCGAAGAGTGAAGCTTTGATGACCCGGGGCGCTCCGGGGTTTGCTTTGTAGAAGTCGTCAATTGCTTCTTGACTATTCTCGAGGTTTTCTACTGGTTCCCAGCTATTGTGTCCGTCTGAATACCCTTCCCATTTGACTAGGAATTGTAGCTTCTTCCATCGTCCGTGTAGCCTGCTATCTAGCACTTTCTCGACGACGTACTGCTCTTCTCCTTCTATGACGATAGGATCAGGAGGTGGAGGTACGTCTTTGCCGTTGTCGTGCCAGGGACTTAGACGGTTGATGTGGAAGACGGGGTGGATTCGGAGATAGCTGGGTAGATCGAGTTTGTAATCGAGATCGCCAATGCGTTCGATGACCTTGTACGGGCCGAGTTGTCGAGGACCGAGTTTAGGGGTGGCCTGATGAATCTGGACGTTCTTAGCGTTTAGCCAGACCATGTCCCCTACTTGGAAGACGCGTGGAGAACGCTTCTCAGACTCGTAAAGTTGCTTCATCTTTTCTTTGCTTAGACGAAGGCTGCTTCGGTCTCTTTGCGTACTCGAGCCATGTTGTCAAGGCGCTCATCAAGCGATGGGATATTGCTTCGCTTGCCGACTGGTATGGTGAAGTCGGGGCGATATCCGTAGATGACCTCAAAGGTGTTTGTGAATTACCCGCATGTACTCGCGAGTTGAGTGCAAACTCAGCCGCCGGCAGATGATCGACCCAGTCGTCTTGTCGTTGCTGACAGAATAGACGCAGGTACTGTTCGATATCCTGGTTTTTGCGTTCGACTTTGCCATTTCCTTGCGGATGATAGGCGGTCGTAAAACCAGTCTCTATGCCTAAGCGGTGATAGAGCGCACGCATGAAGCGCGCTGCAAACTGGGGTCCTCGGTCAGAGAACACTTCTTGGGAATGCCGTGAAGTCGGAATACTTCTTTGTAATGTAGATCGGCAATCCCCTCAGCGTTAACCTTAGTAGTAGTAGGGATGATGTGCGTTTGATCGGAGTAATGGTCGACGTAGACCGCGATCGAATCGAATCCCTTAGAGGGTGGCAGCTGAGTGATGAGATCTACTCCGACGTGTTCCCAAGGTCCGGCCGGAGTTTCCTGAGGCTGTAGTACTGCTTTAGGGTGTGGAGCTGACTTGTAGCGTTGGCAGCGATCACAACCTAGTACGTAAGTCTCGATGAAGGCATTCATCTTCGGCCACCAATAGTGTCGTGAGACTAGCTCTATGGTGCCGTGTTTGCCCGGATGACCAGCCGCGGGTGTGTCATGGCAAGATTTGACGATTTCATGACGGAGCTCTTTGTTGTTAGGGATGTAGAGTTTTCCCTTGTAATAGATGAGCCCGTCACTCTCTTCCCATTCGAGTAAACCGCCGACAAGTTTGCGAGGACCCTTTTTGCGAAGGGTAGCGAGAGCTTGTGCGACTTCTGCTTCTTGCTCCGTGCATTCTCGGATCTTTGATTCGAGTGGAGAAGCAGTGGCGAGCGCACTGGTAGCGAGGATCCGGAAGTGTTCCGGTTTCAGTACCACCTGATCCTTGTTGTCTTCTTCGTCCGTGACAGCGTGAGAGTGAAGACGAGAGAGGGGATCAGCATGTATCATGGTACTACCGGGCTTGTGTACCAACACAAAGTCGAAGTCAGCCAAGAGTAATGACCAACGTGCTTGACGTCGAGTGAGGTGTTGCGCAGTCTTCCAGTACTGCAGGTTTGCGTGATCTGTCCAGATCTCAAACGGTTCCTTGAGCCCCTCAAGGTAGTGGCGCCAATCTTTGAGAGCCTCGGTGATGGCTAACATCTCCCGATCAAAGATTTCGTAGTTACGCTCTGCTTCAGTCATAGAGGCGGATCGGTAGGCGATAGGGTGGTAGAATCCATCTTCCTTCGATTTCTGGGAGATGATTCCACCGGTCGCATAGCCCGAGGCATCGACTTCTAGACGTGTAGGGAGTTCAGGGTCCCAGACTGCCAAGATGGCTTAGTGGTAAAGGCCTTCTTTAGCAGCGTGAAGGCAGTCTCTTGTGCTGGACCCCAGACGAACGGTACGTCCTTCTTAGTAAGGTCGTGTAGAGGCCGCGCGTGCTTTGAGAATCTTGGATGAAGCGTCGGTAGAAGTTAGCGAACCCATGAATCCTCTGACTTCTTTGAGGTTCTTGGGTGTGGGCCACGTAGAAACTGCTTGGACTTTGACAGGGTCCATAGCTACTTCGCCGGCGCGAATGATCAATCCAAGGTACTCGATCTCAGATTTCTCAAACTCGCACTTTTCCGGACGAAGATACAGATCGTGCTGCTGAAGTCGCTCGAGGACTTCATGAACAACCTTGCGGTGCTCTGTCAGGTTGTTACTCCAGATCAAGATGTCATCTAGATAGACAGCCACCTTGCCCTCGGCCACGAGGTCGGCGAAGATGTTGTCCATCAGAGCTTGGAAGGTAGCGGGTGAGTTCGTGAGACCGAAGAACATGACTTTAGGTTGAAAAGTCCTCGGTTGGTAACGAAAGCTGCTTTGTACTCATCTCCTTCTTTGATGCGGACATTGTGATATCCCCAACGAACATCGAATTTGGTGAAGATCTTTGCACCTTTGAGTTTGTTGATAATGTCGGTGGCAAGCGGTAGAGGGTAGCGGTTCTTCACGGTGATGTCGTTGAGTTTACGATAGTCCTGAATAAGTCGGAGTTTGTTGTCCTTCTTTTTGATGAAAAAGACTGGAGAAGCCATCGGAGACTTAGAAGGCGTGATGTAACCTTTTGCTAGGTTCTCTTGAACGAACTTGTCAAGTTCGGCTTGTTCGTTCAGGGGCATAGGGTAAACTTTCGATTTGATGGTCTCAGGAGCGTCTGGTTTGAGATCAATCGAATGGTCCCAGGGCTGATGCTGGGGTAGCCGATTAGACTCTTCCTCAGAGAAGACTTTAGCATGTCGGTGATACTCTGATGGAACAATGTCTTCGAAGGAGCGCTGAGCTTTAGCTTCGTTTGCTTCGGCAGCAAGCTTGGTAGAATAGGTGAAGCCGGCCATACACCAGACTTCGTCAGTGGTGTCTTGGATAATACCGGCTTTGACCCACTGCCTACGTTCTTTGCGATTACCGTCAACCTTCTGGAAAGGTTCATTAGGAGATTCTTCCGAGCCGCTCGGAATTGTCATTTCTCCTTTTTCCCAGTTAACGGTAGGGTTTACGCGTTTGAGCCATGGTAGCCCAAGAATAACGTCTTCTGGACCTAAGTCCGTGACGAGAAACTCTGCCTTTTCTGTGTGGTCTCCAACTGTAAGTGTGAGGCGCACGAAGTGTGTTAATCCGCCCGCTTTGTTCTTAGTTCCGTCAATGTTGTGTAATGAGATGATCCTTTCAAGAGGGTGTTGGATAATCTTATGCTTTTTGACGAACTGGTGACTGATGAACAAAGCCGTGGCTCCTGAGTCAATCATAGCAGGAACACGGATGCTTCTATTGAGACCTTTGACTAGTACATGTACACGGAAATGAGAAGATAACCGATCTAGCGACGAGATAGTACATGAAGAGATAACAGACGACGGGCACGGAGTTGCTATGGTACACGAAGATGACGAGGTAGAAGACGAGGACGGGGTATCGGGGGGACTCGCAGCTGCGGCTTTGTCACGAGTCCGTTTCAAAAAACCGCGTTGATTTTGGCTGCCATCTCATCCATTTGCTTTTTCTGGATGTCCAGCATGTCCTTGAGAGCAGCAATCTTAGCATCCTTGTCATTGGATGCGTCTTGCTTTGGCGCAGTAGTGGTCGACGAGGTCGACGAGGTCGCAGCGACTTTTTGCCCCTTAGGGACACCTTGAAGCCGTTTCAGGCAAACTGCCCCCCAGTGACCCGTACCACCGCAGTGGTTGCAGACCGGGTCATCGGGGTGCTTCGAGTCCCTCTTCTTGTGACTCTCAGATCCGCAAACCGAGCAGCGCTTGCTCATCTCCTTCTTCCATTTCTGGAAGATCTCCTGTTTGCCTAGACCCGCAAAGAGCGAGTCGAACGAGGCGGAGAAACGGGATGCGTCGATCTCCATTGCATTGGGGTCGCGGAACGCTTGCTGGTGGGACTTGCCATGTCCCGAGGAACTGTCTACCATGACCTTCCCAGTGCTGTTGCGTAGATCGGCCAGCTGAGCATCTACTGCCTTGCACTGGTCCTTCAGTGCATCGTAGGTTGTGGCGCGGGTCTGGAAATAAGAGACGCGCTGAAGGTATTCCGTACTCAAGCTCGACTTGAGACGGTCGAAAAGGTCCTGCTGGCTCCAGCCAGTGCGAGGGGCCCAGGTCTCGAACTCCGAGATGTGGGCGGCGAATGTTTTGTTACCCTGCTTCATGCCGGTAACCTTAGTCTTGGCCTCCATGACCGCGTCAATAGGCTCAAACTTTGCCTTGAAGGCCTCGATAAACGTGTCCCAGTCATTTCCAAATGCTGGTTTGCTATTGGCTAGCTCCTCGATGTGAGGACGAGCCCAATCAGCTGCGTCTTCCTGCATGAAGGACAGGGCGCTTGTGATGAGTTTATGAGGATCAAAGATCCTCGCGCCGTTGTTGTCCACCCGGACCTGGCCTTGCGCGTCTTGCTGGAAGAACGCCTTGCCCTGATTCTGAGCCCAGACGATGAAAGCATGCCGGAAAAGTCTTGCTTCCGACGACGTTTTTCCCTTAAAAGAGACGGGCTTTTCGACAATACTCCGTTCTCGGGACGTATGCGTGGCCGCGGCGACGGCTGGTGCCTGAACGGCTGCCAAAGCAGCCACTTGATTGGTGAGGTCAACCATCCTCTGTGACAGGACGCCCAGTATATTTAGGACGTCTTGCTGGCTCAAATTGGCAACTGGGGCAGCTGGAGCAGCGGGGGCAGCGGGCTGGTTGGGGTCCATGTCTTCTTTGGTGATGAGTCGTCGATTTTCTTAGTAGAAGTGGTCGTCTGTGACCGTGCTCGAATCAAAGAAGTGGATGCAATTATCACAAATTGTGGCAGGCAAAAACTTTCTGGACTATCTAATCCAGTCGAAGTAGCTATCTCTATTGACTATGTTAAGCTGGGCAAGAACTTTGCTATAATTCTTGCGAAGCTGTTTAAACGAGATCTTCCCAATTGCCTTGCAACCCCAGTCTAGAAGTTGCCACTCGCGGTCTGCTGTGACTGGCGCGAGTTCGTCAAGTCGATTGAGGAAGCGGTTGACTTTATTGACGAGGTGAAGCAGAGCGCGGCGGTGGTCGGGGTCCGCGCAATGGAGAAGTTCTTGAAGCTCAGTGAGAGCTTGTAGTCGTGTGTGGACAGCGGTGAGCTTAGGCTTGAAGATGCCTATGAGGTCGACTGATGACAACTTTTTGAAATCAAGGAGTACCGGTTTTGGTGCAGCGGGAGCGGGAGTGGGTGCAGGGAGCTTGGAAAGCCGCTCAGAGAGTGTAGGCTTGTGGATACGTTGCTCTGCTAAGGTGCGAGCACGTTCTTCGGCAACGCGTTCTCCGTATGCTCTGGCAGAAGCGCGAAGTTGTCGATTTTCCTCGTACGAGGGGACGGTGAGAGTGATGCCTTTCACTGGCGGTTTCTTGGAGACGTAGTCGGCAACGGCGACCAGGTCTTTGTCAGACCAGCGATGAGGTTGACCGCTCTTTCGCTTGGCAGCGAGAGCGTCAAAGAAGGAAGGCGGGAGGCACCTCTTGAGCTGAGGCTCGTTGGTAGTGAGGTCCTTAGACAAACGGGTGCGCGTGTCTTTAGGCACTAGACAACGCAGGGGGATTCAAACGGTCAACGTAAGTGGTAGCTCAACGGTATGATGAGACCGGAGACGTACTCGTCAAACAGGAATAAACTTTTGTAAACGGTGGGGGAGGAGATATAAACCCAGGGGTTACACAACGATCTCGACCTAATGACGCGGAGACAAGGGTTCGACGCGGCAGACAGGGACACGAAGTGGATGACGACGAAGTGGTGGTGGTAGGCGTTAAGCACAATACTCTCACCAGCTATAAATCTTATACAGATGTCTAGCCCAGTAAAGACCAAGTTAGTATTGTGACTACCAGCTATGTAGTACAAGAGTGGGTTGCTTACCTAGCCCAGTAAAGACCAAGAGGTCGAGATGGGGGGCTAGGAGCGTACATGTAGCAGTATATATAGACTTCAGGGACCTGCGCACAGACCATGTTGAGGGCAGGCTTTGCAAGAAGCCGTGTGAACGAAGAACAAAAGAACTACCTAAAGGAGAACAATAGCTATTGTCTAGACCTTGCCAAGAACTCTACTCGTGAGAGAATCTATCTAAAAGGAGACCAACTATTGTATTCCATTCCCACACCTGTGAGAACATCCTTCCATAAAGAGAACAATAGGGAAAGAACAATAAGGAGCCCATGTGGATGCTATCTATGACGTCAAACCCTAGCTATGGGCTGAACCATGTGTCTGTAGCCATGTGGTCTTACTTAAGCTAAGTCACATGCCAGTGTGACGTAGTAGCAAGTAATGTGACCGTGTGGAGCGTCTAAGCCACGTGATACGGGCGCTTAATAGACGTGCAAAGGAGTTTGTGCAGAGAAGGTTGCAACTGAGCTGCAGCCCGGAGTTTTATAGATAAAAACAAGAGGTAAATTGCGAAAATTAAGGGCTAGTCAGGCCATCCATGACAGATTTGGTCACGTACGATTGATCGGTACGCACCCCATACCAATTACACCAGACGTCCAGGCGTGCGGTCTCTTTGTCTTTTTGGAACTCCGCAAGCCTGGAAAAGGAAGGAGCGCGGCAACTTCCGAATCGTCTGGTTCGAGACTACTATCGACTGGCACTTACAGCCATTTCTGTTAGTAACTACGACTTTGATGAATAAATTTTGTTTTTATCAACAACTTTCATTAGTAACTTGCCAGGAATACTTTCTTTGTTAGGTAATTTTGTTACCAATGTGCCAGGATTGTGCAACTCCATAAAACTCAGTGAGTCATACACTCACAAAATTGCTGGGCTGACAGAAATGCTTGTGTCTAATCTGGCAGACTAAAACTTCCAACTTTTCATACCCCACCTGACACAAGTGGACTTTTTAGTCAGCCAAATTACACATGCCCTGCAGAGGCCCCGAGACCCTGGTTCAAATCCTGCCTTGTGGGTTTTTTGTTTGACTTTCACTTGAAGTAGGATTAGTGTGGTTGATATGCCCATCTATGGATGTGAAAGTTGATGGCAGTAACAAAATGCTAATAGATACCATCATAAGTCTATAACAAAAGGGATAAGCTGAGGTTTAATCTGAGTCTGAGCAGTCTTTTTCAGCAATCTGGCCATATATTCCTCAATGCTTCTCCAAATTGGAAGCTCTTGTTACTAGCATGCTGGGAAGATATAGGGCTATACATTTGTGTATGATATGTCTTAATTGGTGTCCATTTGCAAGCTATCAAAATCAAAAAACTGTATTTTGATTGCAAAATGTGATGCAATACAAAGTCTTGAATGCTTGTGAACAAAACTAGTGTGGTGCAATCAATACACTTCATCATAATACTACAGTAGCTGTTACTGAGTGTATTTCCCATCAAATCACTACACTTTGGGGGACAGTTGCGTTGCGTCTACACGGTGTTGTGGATGGCCCGACTAGCCCTTAATTTTCGCAAATTACCTCTTGTTTTTATCTGTAAAACTCCGGGCTGCAGCTCAGTTGCAACCTTCTCTGCATAAACTCCCTTTTCACGTCTATTAAGCACCCGTATCACGTGGCTTAGACGCTCCACACGGTCACATTACTTGCTACTACGTCACACTGGCATGTGACTTAGCTTAAGTAAGCCCACATGGCTACAAGCACATGGCTCAGCCCATAGCTAGGGTTTGACGTCATAGATACCGTTCACATGGGCTCCTTATTGTTCTTTCCCTATTGTTCTCTTTATGGAAGGATGTTCTCACAGGTGTGGGAATGGAATACAATAGTTGGTCTTCTTTTAGATAGATTCTCTCACGAGTAGAGTTCTTGGCAAGGTCTAGACAATAGCTATTGTTCTCCTTTAGGTAGTTCTTTTGTTCTTCGTTCACACGGCTTCTTGCAAAGCCTGCCCTCAACATGGTCTGTGCGCAGGTCCCTGAAGTCTATATATACTGCTACATGTACGCTCCTAGCCCCCCATCTCGACCTCTTGGTCTTTACTGGGCTAGACATCTGCATAAGGTTCATAGCTGGTGAGAGTATTGAGCTTCACGCCTACCACCACCACTTCGTTGTCATTCACTTCGTGTCCCTGTTTATCACGTCGAGCCTTGTCTCCGTGTCATTAGGTCGAGATTGTTGTGAAACTCTGGGTTCCCCCATTTCCACCGTTTAAAAAAGTTTATTCCTGTTTGACGAGTACGTCTCCGGTCTTGTCATACCGTTGAGCTACACTTACGTTGTCTGTTTTCACCCCCTACGCGTTGTTTAGTGCCTAAAGACACGTGCCCCCATTTCAACAAGGACCTCCCTACCACTGAGCCTCAGCTCAAGAGGTGCCTTCCAACATCTTTCCTCGACGCTCTTGCTGCCAAGCGTAAGAGCAGTCAACCTCATCACTGGTCTGACAAATACCTTGTCAACGTTGCGAAGTACGTATCAAAGAAGCCGCCTGTCAAAGGCATCACCGTCACCGTCCCCTCTTACGAGGAAAATCGACAACTTCGCGCTTCTGCCCGGGCATACGGAGAAAGTGCAGCCAAGGAACGTGCTTGAACTCTTGCTGAGCAACAGACTCACAAGCCGACTCTCGCTGAGCGGCTAGCCAAGCTTCCTCCGCCCACTCTCGCTCCCGCTGCACCCAAACCGGTGTTGATAGACTTCAAGAAGCTATCACCGGTTGACCTCATTGGCATCTTCAGGCCAAAACTCACCGCAGTTTGCACCCACCTACAAGCTCTCACAGAGCTAGAAGAACTTCTCAACTGCCCAGACCCGGACCATTGTTGCGCACTACTCCACCTTGTCAACAAGGTCAATCCCTTCCTTAACCAACTTGACGAGCTTGCACCCGTCACAGCCGACCGCAAGTGGCAACTCCTAGACTGGGGTTGCAAAGCAATTGGGAAATTTTTGTTTAAGCAGCTTCGCAAGAACTATAGCAAAGTTCTTGCGCAACTTAACGTATTTAATAACAATAGCTACTTCGAGTGGATCTAGACAGTCCACAGTTTTTGCCCACCACGTCTTGTAACAATTGTATACATTTCTTTGACTCAAACACAGTCACTGACGACCACTTCTATGGAGGTCTCTTCTACAAGTGTGACGACCAACCTTGTCCAAATCGATACACTCAGGCAGACTCCACTGAAGCCGTTAACAGTGAGTACTACGCTGAGCACCACCAGACACCCAACAAAGAAAATGTACGCCTCATCACATCACAAGACATGGACCAGAACCAGCAGAACGCTGCTCCTGACGTCGCACCAGCTGTCGCCGCCAACTTGAGCGCCCAGGATATCCTCAACATGTTCGGTATCTTTACACAGAGAATGGTGAACCTCACCAATCAAGTTGCTGCTCTGGCAGCTGTACAACCCACTGCAACTGCCGCTGCCACTCACGGCTCCAGGGAACAGAGTATCGTCGAGAAGCTGGTCTCCTTTAAAGGGAAGACCTCGTCAGAAGCCAGGCTCTTCCAACACGCGTTCATTGTCTGGGCGCAGAATCAGGGCAAAGCATTCTTCCAGCAGGACACCCAAGGACAAGCCCGGCTGGATAACAATGGCGCGAGGATCTTCGATCCTCACAAACTCATCACCAGTGCCCTATCATTCATGCAAGACAACGCTGCCGACTGGGCTCACCCTCACACCGAGGAGCTGGCCAGCTCCAAACCAGCATTTGGTAACAACTGGGACACTTTCATCGAGGCATTTAAGGCAAAATTTGAGCCCATTGACGCAGTCATGGAAGCCAAGACTAAGGTTACCAGCATGAACCAGGGTAACAAAACGTTCGCTGCCCACATCTCGGAGTTCGAGACCTGGGCCCCTCGCACTGGCTGGAGCCAGCAGGACCTTTTCGACCGTCTCAAGTCAAGCTTGAGTATGGAATACCTTCAGCGCGTCTCTTACTTCCAGACCCGCGCCACAACTTACAATGCACTGAAGGGCCAGTGCAAGGCAGTAGATGCTCAGCTGGCGGATCTACGCAACAGCACTGGGAAGGTCATGGTAGACAGTTCCTCGGGACATGGCAAGTCCCACCAGCAAGCATTCCGTGATCCCAATGCAATGGAGATCGACACATCCTGTTTCTCTGCCTCGTTTGACTTGCTCTTTGCGGGTCTGGGCAAACAGGAGATCTTCCAGAAATGGAAGGAGATGAGCAAGTGCTGCTTGGTTTGTGGATCTGAGAGTCACAAGAAGAGGGACTTGAAGCACCCAGACGACCCGGTCTGCAACCACTGCAGTTGCACCGGTCACTGGGGGGCAGTTTGCCTGAAACAGCTCCAAGGCGTCCCTAAGGGACAAAAGGTTGCTGCTACCTCGTCGACATTGTCGACTACTACTGCAGCCAAGCAAGACATGTCCAACAACAAGGATGCTAAGATTGCTGCGCTCAAGGACATGCTGGACATCCAGAAGAAGCAAATGGATGAAATGGCTGCCAAAATCAACACGGTTTTTTGAAGCAGACTCGTCACACAGCCGCAGCTGCGAGTCCCCCGATACCCTGTCCTTTCCTCCTTTGTCGTCTACCTTGTCTTCTGCCTTGTGTACTATAGCAACTCCGTGCCCGTCATCTGTTATCTCTTCATGTACTATCTCGTCGCTAGATCGGTTATCTTCTCATTTCCATGTACATGTACTAGTCAAAGGTCTCAATAGAAGCATCTGTGTTCCTGCTATGATTGACTCAGGAGCCACGGCTTTGTTCATCAGTCACCAGTTCGTCAAAAAGCATAAGATTATCCAACACCCTCTTGAAAGGATCATCTCGTTACACAACATTGACAGAGCTAAGAATAAAGCTGGCGGATTAACACACTTTGTTCGCCTTACACTTACAGTCGGAGACCACACAGAAAAGGCAGAGTTTCTCGTCACAGACTTAGGTCCAGAAGACGTTATTCTTGGGCTACCATGACTCAAACGCGTGAACCCTACCGTCAACTGGGAAAAAGGAGAAATGACAATTCCGAGAGGCTCGGAAGAATCTCCTGACGAACCTTTCCAGAAGGTTGACGGTAACCGCAAAGAACGTACTTTGGGTCAAAGCCGGGATTATCCAAGACACCGCTGACAAAGTCTGGTGTATGGCCGGCTTCACCTACTCTACTAAGCTTGCTGCTGAAGCAAACAAAGCTAAAGCTCAGCGCTCCTTCGAAGACATCATTCCATCAGAGTACCACAGACACGCTAAAGTCTTCTCTGAGGAAGAGTCTAATCGGCTACCCCAGCATCAGCCCTGGGACCATTTGATTGATCTCAAACCAGACGCTTCTGAGACCATCAAATCAAAAGTTTATCCTATGCCCCTGAACGAACAAGCTGAGCTTGACAAGTTCATTCAGGAGAACCTAATGAAAGGTTACATCACGCCTTCTAAGTCTCTGATGGCTTCTCCAGTCTTTTCATCAAAAAGAAGGACAACAAACTCCGACTTATTCAGGACTACGCTGAACGCCCGGAAATCGGCTAGGCGCGGAGACCCAGCAGCAGTCCGCCATTTGCGCGGCCCGCGTCATCCTGAGCGGCAAGTCCCTCCACTTTCCCCAGCGTCACAAGCGCGAGGAGTTCGCCGGAGAGCGGCAAGTCCCTCCACTTTCCCAGCGTCACGGCGCGAGGAGTTCGCCGAGGTCACAAGGAGTTCGCCGAGGATCCGAGGACTTGACAAGGAGCAATACGCCGGAAAATCCGAGGCCGAGGAATCACACCGAACTCTGACACACAGACACGCCCCTTTTGCATCGGAGCATGGGCCGGCCAGCCACCAAGTGTTTCGGACGCGGGTCGGACCAACGGTAGAAGAAACTTGACGTGCGAACCCCGTTTCAGGAAGACTCCTATCACACCACGCTGTGTAACTCCTGGACGGCACCTCATCAGCTGCTTGCGACGGGTGGCGCCTTTTCAGCGCAAGGGCGCGCGCCGCTACTCCGCGTCGGCCAACGCTGTGTCCTGCCGGGCGTCAACTCGCTGGACATTTTGCCTCCGCAGACGGAAGTATTCTGCCACCCTGTTTCCTTGCTCTCGCGTTTGGGTTTAGGACATAGAAGGAAAGGTTTAGGAGAGGGTCTTTAGGATATATAAAAAGATGTTGCTTGTACTGCGTAGAAATAATCAATCAATCCCCACCCCAGTTTCCAGAGTTCACTTTACATCATGCGCTCGCGTCGAGGGAGTCTCTTCGCGCCCATAGCTGTAGCTTCTTCTGCGTTGTCTCACTGCGACTTCTTCCATGTTTATGTCCGCTGCGTCTACCAATGACAACCCACCTCGAGTCTGCCGTTACTGTCCCACCGTTCCCCACCTACCCAACGGTCGCTGCCCTTACCGCCCGCGCCCGCGCGAGGTTCTACGCCGTTACCCCATCATCCCCGCGCCCACGCCGCCGCCAGAACCCTCAGCAGTGCCTACGGTCTCCCCTGAGAGATCTACTCCTAAATCACCCTTGCCAGCGTCGTCCATCGCCTCCGTCGCGGACTCGCTTGATAACTGCTCTTACTGCAACACTCAGAGCGATCACCCCATTCCCCTACGATCAGGACCTTTCGTCCCGCTTGACTGCGATCGCCCGTGCGCGCCGCACCCAGATTGTTGGCTGTCTCCAGACTTTGAAGGCGAGGACCACGAGTGCGAACTAGTGCAGTTCAATCTTACCAGCTCTACCAACGTCGTCGTTGGCCACGCATTTGCTTGCAATACGCACTGCCGTTTGGGAAGTGTTGTTCTACACTACCGCCCCCGCACGCAGTCTGTAGAGTTAAATTGACTGCGATCTCACATAGCCTTGTGCTGCGACCCGCGCTCCATTAGTTTATCTTCCTCTACGGTTCCTTTTGGCTTCGTTATACTGTGTTGACTTTTTAAACTGCGTTATTTGACTGCATTACTGCGTTGCGTTTCACCTTCACTGCGTCAAGCTTACTGCGTTCACTTTCACTGCGTCGAGCTTACTGCGTTCACTTTCACTGCGCCTGCATTTTACAGCGACTACTTCATCTTCACCAGCGACCGCGTTTTGTGTTCAAGATTCATATTGCGCCTGCGTTTATCATCTGTGTCTCTCCACGCACCGTTTTTCTACAAGTCGCGACATCTCCCGCGCGTTCTCTTTGAGCCGCGCTAAAACTCTTTCACTTTCACCGCGCCGCCTTGCCCTTTTTACCTGCAATACGGGTGGTAACTGCCTGTCTAGCTCTTTTCACGCAAACTTTATCACAAACCTTGTCGCTCTTTCTAGCACAGGTAAAACTAGGACTCTAAGACCACCTCGCACACTTTAACACTTCCGCGCTTCCACACCTTTACACTTCTATTGCCACTTCGTGGTTGGTTGTGTTGTCTTTAAGGTTGTTCTTAGTTAGAAGCGTGACTCAGTGTCTCACCGCTACCTTCCAAGCTCTGATGGACAACATCTTCGCCGACCTTGTCGCCGAGGGCAAGGTGGCTGTCTATCTGGATGACATCTTGATCTGGAGCAACAACCTGACAGAGCACCGCAAGGTTGAACATGAAGTCCTCAGGCGACTTCAACAGCACGACCTCTACCTTCGGCCGGAAAAGTGCAAGTTTGAGAAATCTGACATCGAGTACCTCGGGTTGATCATTCGCGCCAGCGAAGTAGCTAAGGACCCTGTCAAAGTCCAAGCAGTTTCTACGTGGCCCACACCCAAGAACCTCAAAGAAGTCAGAGGATTCATTGGGTTCGCTAACTTCTACCGCCGCTTCATTCAAGACTTCTCAAAGTACGCACAGCCTCTACACAACCTGACTAAGAAGGACGTACCGTTTGGCTGAGGTCCAGCACAGCAGACTGCCTTCACGCTGCTAAAGAAGGCCTTTACCACTAAGCCTATCTTGGCAGTCTGGGACCCTGAACTCCCTAAAGGTCTAGAAGTTGATGCCTCGGGCTATGCAACCGGTGGAATCATCTCCCAGAAATCAAAGGAAGCTGTATTCTACCACCCTATTGCCTACCGGTCCGCATCTATGACTGAAGCCAAGCGTAACTACAAAATCTTTGATTGGGAGATGTTAGCCATCACCGAGGCTCTCAAAGATTGGTGCCACTACCTTGAGGGGCTCAAGGAACCGTTTGAGATCTGGACAGATCACGCAAACCTGCAGTAGTGGAAAACTGCGCAACACCTCACTCGACGTCAAGCACATTGGTCACTACTCTTGGCTGACTTTGACTTTGTATTGGTACACAAGCATGGCAGTATCATGATACACGCTGATCCCTTCTCTCGTCTTCACTCCCACGCTGTCACGGACGAAGAAGACAACAAGGATCAGCTGGTACTAAAACCAGAACACTTCCGGATCCTTGCTACCAGTGCACTCGCCACTGCTTCTCCACTGGAATCAAAGATCCGAGAATGCACGGAGAAAGAGGCAGAAATTGCACAAGCTCTCGCTACCCTTTGAAAGAAGGGTCCTCGCAAACTTGTCGGCGGTTTACTCGATTGGGAAGAGAGTGACGGACTCATCTACTACAAGGGAAAACTCTACATCTCTAACAACAAAGAGCTCCGTTACGAAATTGTCAAATCTTGCCATGACACACCTGCAGCTGGTCATCTGGGCAAACACGGCACCATAGAGCTAGTCTCATGACAATATTGGTGGCCGAAGATGAATGCCTTCATGGAGACTTACGTACTAGGCTGTGACCGCTGTCAACGCTACAAGTCCGCTCCACACCCTAAATCAGTACTACAGCCTCAGGAAACTCCAGCCGGACCTTGGGAAAACATTGGTGTAGATTTCATCACTCAGCTGCCACCCTCTAAGGGATTTGATTCGATTGCGGTCTACGTTGACCATTACTCCGATCAAACACACATCATCCCTACCACCACTAAGGTTAATGCTGAGGGGATTGCCAATCTACACTACAAGGAAGTATTCCGACTTCACGGCATTCCCAAGAAGGTGTTCTCTGACCAAGGACCCCAGTTTGCAGCGCGCTTCATGCGTGCGCTCTATCACTGCCTGGGCATAGAACCTGGTTTTACGACCGCCTATCATCCACAAGGAAATGGCAAAGTCGAACGCAAAAACCAGGATATCAAACAGTATTTGCGTCTATTCTGTCAGCAACGACAAGACGACTGGGTCGATCATCTGCCGGCGGCTGAGTTTGCACTCAACTCGCGAGTACATGCGGGTGATTCACAAACACTGTTTGAGGTCATCTACGGATATCACCCCGACTTCACCATACCAGTCGGCAAGCAAAGCAATATCCCGTTGCTCAATGAGCGCCTTGACAACATGGCTTGAGTACGCAAAGAGACCGAAGCAGCCCTTCGTCTAAGCAAAGAAAAGATGAAGCAACTCTACGAATCTGAGAAGCGATCTCCACGCGTCTTCCAGGTGGGCAACATGGTCTGGCTGAACGCTAAGAACGTTCAGATCCACCAGGCTACCCCTAAAGTTGGTCCTCAACAACTCGGCCCATACAAAGTCATTGAACGCATCGGCAATCTTGACTACAAACTTGATCTACCCAGCTATCTCCGAATTCACTCCGTCTTCCATATCAACCGTCTAAGTCCCTGGCATGACAACGGCAAAGACGTACCTCCACCTCCTGATCCTATCGTCATAGAAGGAGAAGAACAGTACGTCGTCAAAAAGGTGCTAGACAGCAGGCTACACGGACGTTGGAAGAAATTGCAATTCCTTGTCAAATGGGAAGGGTATTCAGACAGACACAATAGCTGGGAACCAATAGAAAACCTCGAGAATAGTCAAGAAGCAATTGACAACTTCTACAAAGCAAACCCCGGGGCGCCCCGGGTCATCAAAGCTTCACTCTTCGCGGATCTCCGCTTGCACTTTCGGGAGTTCAATACCCAGACTGACCCTGCTTTCCTTCGCACGATCTATCCATCTACATACGATCTTAGCTGGGATGAAGCCAAACACATCGGTGTGGATATCTCAAAAACATCACACTGACGGGTAACGACGAGTCAACGACACCAGAAGGGGAGAAACTTCCTAGCATCCTTCTGACTAGACAATCGGGGCAATTCTGCTGAATCCCTGTAGATGGGTAGAAGACCTCTATCACCACAGCACAGTGATGCTTCGCGAGGACGCTTGATTTTAGGAGGGGGGTAATGTTGTGGATGGCCCAACTAGCCCTTAATTTTTGCAAATTACCTCTTGTTTTTATCTGTAAAACTCCGGGCTGCAGCTCAGTTGCAACCTTCTCTGCATAAACTCCCTTTTCACGTATATTAAGCGCCCGTA
>JABYQR010000468.1:0-30307 GCA_022592445.1 Cytidiella melzeri | reverse complement strand
CAAAGAGCAACAGACGTTCGAACAGATGGTTCCAGAAGAATACCGAGACACCAGAAAGTCTTTTCCGAAGAAGCATCACAGCGCCTCCCAGAGCACCAACCCTGGGATCACACGATTGATCTAACAGAGAACCCGAAGATGTTCAGATCCAAGGTCTACCCCATGTCTCCGAATGAACAAGCGGAGTTAGACAAGTTTATTGAGGAAAACCTAGCGAAAGGATATATTGTCCCATCCAAGTCGCCCATGGCCTCACCGGTATTCTTGTCAAGAAGAAGGATGGCAAGCTTCGGCTTGTTCAGGATTATCGACGGTTGAATGACATCACGATCAAAAACCGCTACCCACTCCCCTTGGTATCAGACATTACCAATCGACTTCGTCAAGCCAAAATCTTCACTAAGTTTGACGTACGATGGGGTTACCATAACATTCGGATCAAAGAAAATGACGAATGGAAGGGTGCATTTGTGACAAACCGAGGGCTGTTCGAGCCTAAGGTGATGTTGTTTGGCATGACCAATTCTCCAGCCACGTTTCAAGCAATGATGAACTCCATCTTTGCTGATCTCATTGCGGAAGGAAAGGTCTCAGTGTACCTGGATGACATCCTCATCTTCAGCTCAGACATCACGGAACATCGTAAACTCGTCCATGAAGTACTAGCAAGACTTGAAGCCAATGACCTGTACCTTCGTCCCGAGAAATGCGAATTTGAACAGTCACAAGTCGAGTACTTAGGTCTAATCATCGGTAACGGAAAGATCCGTATGGACTCGGGTAAAATAGAAGCTATCACCAACTGGCCGGTACCACAGAACCTCCGTGATGTACGCGGCTTCATTGGATTTGCCAACTTCTACCGACGTTTCATCAAGGACTTTGCACGGCATACTCGTCCCCTACATGATCTCACCAAGAAAGACCAACCTTGGAAGTGGGGAGAAGCACAGCAGAACGCTTTTCAGATGCTCAAAGATGCGTTCACTCAGGAACCTATCCTAGTCACATGGGAACCCGATCGTCCCACACGTATTGAAGTTGATGCGTCTGGCTTTGCAACTGGAGGGGTTCTATTGCAGAAACTAGAGGATGGACAATGGCACCCAGTAGCGTTCCGGTCTCAGTCTATGGCCGAAGCGGAACGGAACTATGAGATCTATGATCGAGAAATGCTCGCTATCATCAGAGCTCTCGAAGATTGGCGTCACTATCTGGAAGGATTACCCGCGCCCTTCGAGATTATCAAGATCATCAGAATCTGCAGTACTGGCGTACCGCTCAGGATCTGTCTAGACGACAAGCTCGGTGGTCCTTATACCTTAGCCGGTTTGATTTTGTGTTGACCCACAAACCCGGAAAGACCCTTACTCAAGGTGACCCGCTGTCCAGAGTTAGAACCTTGGAAGTGCTAGATGCATCAGACAACAAAGAACAAGTTGTGCTGAAACCCGAATACTTTCAAACCATAGCTGCCTCAAGTACTCTAGAAACAGACCCATTGGAAGCTCGAATCAGAGACATCAGCCTTCGAGAAGCAGAGGTGGTTCAGGGATTAGCCAAGCTAAAGAAGGACGGACCCCGGAAGTTGACAGATGGTGGACTAGAGTGGGAAGAAGACAGCGGACTGGTGTACTACAAAGGAAAGCTGTACATTCCTAAGGATCGAGAAGTCCGAAAGGAGATTGTACGTCGATGCCACGATGCACTACCAGCAGGACATCCTGGTAAACACGCAACCCTGGAACTAGTAACACGGCACTATTGGTGGCCTCGTATGGCATCATTTGTAGAACAATACGTCCTCGGATGTGACAAGTGTCAGCGAACCAAATCAGCACAGCACCCGGTTGCCCCAATACAGCCTATCGAAGTACCAGACGGACCTTGGCAGGTGGTTGGTGTAGACTTAGTCGGACCACTCCCACGCAGTAAAGGTTTTGACATGATTGCCGTGTACACAGACTTGTACAGCAAGCAAACACATGTAATTCCAACTCAGTCTACGGTCACAGCAGACGGTATAGCCGACCTTCACATCAGAGAGGTGTTCAGGCTCCACGGCATTCCCCGACAGTTTATATCCGATAGAGGACCCCAGTTTGCAGCTCGTGTCATGCAAGCGTTGTACAAACGGCTAGGCATCACTGGCGCCATGACTACCGCCTACCACCCTCAGGCCAATGGTCAAACGGAAAGAACCAATCAAGAGGTAGAAAAGATTCTACGACTCTTTGTTGACCAACGACAAGATGATTGGGCAGAATACATCCCAGTGGCTGAATTCGCCATCAACTCCCGGGTCAACTCATCTACTCAGCACTCTCCGTTTGAAGTCATGTACGGGTATCTACCGGACTTTACCATTCCTATTGGTGTCAAAGTCGTATGCCAAATCTAGACGCACGCCTAGAAAGCTCAGACAGGTTCGGGCAGAAGCCGAAGCTGCCTCGCGTCTCTCTAAGGAAAAGATGGCCGAAGCTTCCGGATACACCCGTAGAGCTACTCCAGTCTTCAAGGAAGGGGACCTCGTGTGGTTGTCTTCCAAGAACGTCAAAGTACATCAGCAGTCTGACAAGCTAGGGCCTAGACAGCTTGGTCCCTTCACAGTTCTTCAGAAGACCGGTGAACATACATATCGGATCAAACTCAAATCCGGATATCGTATTCACGACAACATCAACGTCGAACGGCTATCTCCGTATCGAGGAAACAAAGTAAACGGCCTCATACCAGAACCACCAGCACCGATCATAGTAGATGATCAACAAGTCTATGAAGTCGAGAAGATCCTAGACAGTCGGATCTATCGAAAGCAAATGCAGTACCTAGTCAAATGGAAAGGATATGGAGAAGGCAATGTAACGTGGGAACCTGCAGTAAATCTGACCAATGCGAAAGAGAGCATTGCAGAGTTCCACGCCAGACATACCAACGCACCTCAGAAATTGCCCAAAGCACTCTTCGATTCCATTCCTTGGAAACCATTGGAAAACATCACAGAAGCTATTGCATCTGACCTCGAGTGGGCAGATGGTAGAGTCCCTGGTCTTAGTTCATCGAGGCGATGAATTTTAGGAGGGGGGTAATGACATGGATAGTCCAACAGAGACCGGATTTTTCCAACAATGCCACCAGTTTACAGCCTTAGGCGCCTATCTAGAGCGCTTATTTTCCGGCTAGGAATGTTACCGGACCTAACCCTAACCCGGGTCACGTGACATCCTGCCTTATTTATCAATAGTCCAGACCCAAACCCTAGACTCAATCTGGAGCGGTTCCAGATCAACCTAGGCTATTGTTCTATTGTTCTCCTTCCATTGTTAGGGATTCCCCAGGGATTCCCCAGGGATCTCCCCAGTTCTTATTGTCTTATTGTCTTTCGTCTATTGTCTTCTGTCTATTGTTAGGGATTCCCCAGGGATTCCCCAGTTTCTATTGTTCTATTGTTCCAGTTTCTATTGTTCTATTGTTCCAGTTTCTATTTGTCCTATTGTCTTATTGTTCTAGCTCTATTGTTCTACGTACCCTGGTCTTTGACAGCTACCCTGGTCCCTTATTGTTCTATTGTTACTCCAGCCCCACAGTTACTCCAGTCCCTAGTGTGGGAACTTGTGCACAGACCACCCAGCCACAGTATATATAGTAGCCCTTACCCTTCCTAGCTCTGCATCTTGACCTCTCTGTCATTTGCACTGCTAGGTGAGTTACTGCATGTAACTTAGTAGCATATCTTATTAACTCTGTCATTTGCACTGCTAGTATCCGGCCTCTGAGCCTGCTTGCCTGCTCATCATCGACTTTGACCTCGTTGTCGTCATTGGAGATCCACTTCCACTTCCACTCCCCCTCTTCTCTGCCCTTGTTTAGGGTTTAGCAGCATAGCAGCAGTCGCTCCGCGACAGTTGTAGAATTACGCTAGATCTAGTAGATCCCATGCTATATTTTGATGACTTCCTTCTTGCCGTGCCTGGGCTGACACACCGCCCTCTGCCCTCCTAATAAGGAAAGTCTGAGCCTCTGAGGACTTTTCCCGCCCTCTTAGTGCATCTGAGAAAGAGGCCCCGCCCACCCTCTCCTGTTTTGGAATGTCCGCTGCCCCTGACAACTTTCTTTGCCCCTCAGTGCGCCTGGGCGGAGATCCCGCCATCTCCTTCCTGAATGACCCTCCCTCGCCTGCCACCACTCCCTAATATGGACTTGATATGGACAGTCCCTCTGTCTGCCGTCCCTCCCTCCCTGTTCTTTTGCCCCTTATGATGACTAGGAAGCCACAATGTCAATTTGGATGCTGTGCTCACCTGTACAGTGCGGCACGTAGTGAGATACCACTTCCTCATTTGGTATGCGCGCGTAACTCCCCCTCTGCCTTCCTCCTTTGCCTGCCGCCCCACACTTTCCTCTTATTTGCTCTCCATTGCTGGCTCCCTCTTGTTGCTGCCAACGTAAGTCCAGCTGTGTGGTCATGCTGTTATATCAATCCTACTGATAGGCATTCACAATTCAGCAGTAATATGGTGAGGCGTAGTAAGGGTGTGCTTTCCTCCAAGGTCAATGTACGTGTTTCGCAATACGGATGCTCTGTCAAGCAGTTGAAACAAATTCTCAATAAGACGGGTGCAGATGCAGCGTGTAACAAAGCGCAAATCCAGTCGAGATTAGCTGGTAGGTGGTTTTGGGTAGCCTATGCAAATACGGTGGTCAAAATGAGTGTTGATATGTGTTTGCGGGATAAAGCACAGAACAGCAGGAGTATATCCACGGTAATGACTTTGCTCACCAAGACATGGACGTGGACGCGCAGGACAAGTTCCAGGAGTTGATAAACATACCCGCAGGAGACGAGGCAACAGTCGAGTCCGGTGCAGGCGGAGAGTTAGAGATATTCCAGGAGATGCTAGATCAGTTACGCATAAACCCGTGAGTTCATGTAGTTATGTTCTGAATGTCTCCCAAACTTTACCATTGATTTTTGCAGGAAACGTTTCAACCCGCATATACACCAAGACCGTGTTCATCTGAAAAACCTCGCGTGGAACGAGCAAATGGAGAGCCTCGTGCAAGCATACCTGCAATGGCAATCCAACTCCCGTGACGGAGTTGTTGACGCGATGCTGTTCAATGGATGTAGGATGCTCCATGTCACTGCCATGGACTTCTTCCGTATGTAGCAACATCTAACACCTGTACATCTGTTGAGACTTACCCTTGATGCATGCAGACATGTCCATACTGTCGGTAGATGTCACTGACAATGCCAAATATCCTAACGTCGTCATTGCAAGATGTGGCTATCTTGGAACAGCGCCACGAACACCAAAGACTGCCATAGCATTTAATGTTCTAGAAGCATACCGCCAGCTGCATTGTGTATGCCCAAAATTAAGCATCTATGCACAAGTCCAAGCAATGTGTCATCTGCACGGGGTAAGGAATGGTGCATATACACTCAATGTTTGCTGACGTGTTTGCACAGAATCCTTTCAACCACTCATTTGTTGAGCAGTTCTCCGCGACCTTTGACGTGTATCTGGAGATACTCCACCAGGTTGACAGTCATGTCAACACAGCATTGAGGCGGGACACACCAGAGTGGAGACTACAGAACGCATGCCCTCCCTGCATATATGTGCTCACCAACGAGCCAGACTTAGGCCTTTCCATGCTCTGCTCTATGGATGGGAACAATTCACTCAAGCTGGTCGATTCAAGTGTGCACTGTGGGGATCTTTGACAGAACAAACGCACACACCACATTCACGACTTGCTGTTGACTCCGGACATGGTCGACAGGTTCAAGGATGAGGTTGCCTCCTCGAATTTTGGCAAGGTGAGTACAACAACCTCCTGCGCTAGGTTCATAATTGACTGATCATGTAGGCACCGGCCGTGCAACACGGCAACCACAACGAACATCCAGGCCCAAGCCTACTGAGTTCAGCCAACTGCGTGGAGAAGTGGCGTGCAGCTGTGCCGGAAGAGCAAAAGAGGGCATTTGCGCTGTTTCATACCACAGGTGTGTTTGCCTAGTTCTGCCGCCACGGACATGCCTTGGTGTATTGTGACATGATTAGAAGTGGGGAACTGTATGTCTCAATCCCTTCCTCGCTGTCTATAACCACTGACTGATTGTGGTAGCCAAAAATATGCGCTAGCTGTCATCAACAAGCTAATGACAGTGTTTGGAAGCTACATTGGTTTGGGATATGACGTGGGGTGTGATACCTCGAAGACAGTGATGTCCAGCTGGCTATGGGTTTGCGCAGAAGAGCAGCATCTTTGTCTTCTTGTACCAGCGTTTCATGGCCACCAGCATAACCGCCTCTGTCAACTGGACTGGCACCCCATGTACATTAAAGGCGCTGGCAAGGAGGAATTTGAGGGGTGCAAGCGAGCTTTCAAGGACTTGAACATGCTTGCCTCCGGCACCCGCCTCTCCACTGCATTTCACCGACACCAGGCAATTGAGCAGCACTGGGATTTCCGTAGCTTGGATAAACACGTGGACTCTGGTGAGAATTATGCAATGTATGCTGAATGTCAACGGGCTCTGAGTACAACATTTGTGTAGGGACATTTCTCCTGCATAACTACAAGCAGGCCCTTGGCATCATTTGCAAAGACGGGGCCGACTTGAAGATTCTTTTGGCCAAGCTCGGAACAACGTTGGCTGACTACATCCAGTACCTTAACGCGGAGAAGACTTACCTTGAAGGCCTCAAGAAGGAGCCAGAAGCAGTTTTGCTTGGTTTGGAATATCTGGACACTCTTCAGGAGCTTGAAGAAGCGCAGTAAGTTGCTGACTGAATTCTCACATTCCGCTGATCAAATATTTATAGGTATCGCGCAAGTATCGCAAGTGCCGAGCACAAGAAGTTGGATGTTGACATGGCTACCATGAGAGTTTGTGGCACTGCAATCACTGCCGTCAAAAACCGCTATTGTCATGCATGGAGAAAGTTAGAAGAGGCTGAAGCGCATACAGTTGCCCTCGAAGAACAACTGTCTATCAGAGAATGGTGGACATCAACTACTCCAGAATACGTGAAAGCAATGTCCGAAATGACGATGCGGAAATATTGTCTCGCGTAGGACAAACTCAAACGCCTTGTCGTTCAGCAGCTTCTCAAGCTATCAAAACTCAGCATGGGAGGAATAGGTACGAGTGCATCTTCTTGTGAATGTATGTATATCACTGACCTGCAAATGGCAGCATACAAGCTGCGTGAAAAGATTGGCCAGGCTCTGCGAACTCGCGCTGGAGCCATTTGTAAGGCATTGGATGAATACAACAAGCAAGCATTGCTATTGAATCCACCGAGGCCAAAGCTGCAATGGGAAGAGCTCATAGACTTGTCATTGGTAGGAGCTTTTGACCTTCTTCGCAACGCTTGTCAGGATATTCGACAACTCCAATGGGCTGATCACTTGCATTGAGAGGCCACACATTTGTACTTCAATATTCAGCGAGCGCAAGAAGAGCTCTCTTGTTGCAACGTCGAGGTGCACCAGATACTAACCTCTATGTACAATGAGCATGTTGACCATTGGCACACTGTTGCGTCGTCAATAGTTCCTCATCCAACTCTGGCATGTGAGCTGTAAAAACAATGGGTTGAGCAAGATCATGTCAACACTTGCGTCACTCGGCCCCTTCATCAAATTGCTTTGCTCCTGGATTTTCAGGCGCACTCGAGATTGGACGGCGAGTTGGTCGCAACTATTCTATTGGCAATAACGTCCCTGCCCCGGCTTGGGTAACAGCTCTAGGAATATGTACAGAAGACGCAGAGTGGGTTGATGTAGATGCTACAGCAGTTGCAAGAGATAATGACGAGGACGATGCTGAGCTGCTGGAGGCTCCGAGTCATACAGAGATCGCCTAAGCTCTCGTGGACTTACTTGATTGCCTGGAAACTTCTCAATATGTACAGTATACTTACGTCAAGCGTGCATTGTAACCTTGTTGGAAAGTTATTACCCGTTTGTGCCGTACTATGCACAAAGAACCAGGTGAAAACCACAGCGCTTAAGGGTAACAGTTTTGTTGTTAGCATATTATAGACTGCTTTACAACGTGGTAAGTAGACTCTACTGATGTTTTGCAACTCTGTTTCTGTTTTGAGCACTTAGACACGATCGGCAAACTTGTTCACCATGCTCCCGCCCTCGCACCCACTGCCATACTCCATCAATTGTGCTTGGGAGACGCCCCCGCACCCGCACTCACTGTTCAACGCAACAAGCAAATCATGTTCTAGATACACGGCTTCTTCGTCAATTCTCTTCGTTGTTTCGAGTAGTATATTGTAATCAAATGTGCTGAATTCAATACTGAAGCCTGATTCAAAAAATGCGCAAGGGATCTCTTGATATAGGCAAATCTATGGTGGCCAACTGGACACATACCCTATTATATAATCACCGACTGTAGCTATATGTTAATTGCCTTGGAATAATATCATCGAGCTTGTATGCGCTGTATTTGCGCAGGAACAGTGTTATTTGGAGCAAGGGACAACATGTCATACATGAGGCATGGTGAGCACGGGAGATGGATGGCTACACATTGCTGTACGTCTCAACATTAATAGCGATAGGGAGATGAAGTGTTTCCCCACTGATATAGATGTATTTGAGCGCAGCCGATTGCTTTCACAACGGCTGTGTTGGTTGTGGTACACCCACCTTCCTCCTGCATCCCAATGTGTGCCAAGCGCCCTTCCTCTGCGCAATTGTTTTGTTTGTTCTTGGGAAAACTATACCATCATGTGGAGTACACTTTGAGCTAACTATACATATACTTAGCTCCCCCCCCCCTGTTCGACTATATTAAATTAGACACTTAACGTACGAGCACCGTAGTTACCGTATATAAGACTTAAACTGATCAATGCAACGACAAGCACTTTTGATCCCCAACTCCCACTGTGTGATCCCCCTCAGTCTTACTATCTAAACGCTTTCCTCTACTTGCATAGCCTTCTAACAGGTTATGAGCGCCGGATAAGCTCTTTACCTTACTCAAACTACTCTCTGCACTCACTCTCCACCAGTTGATGAGCTCTGATCCCGCTGATCAGTCTCAACCTCGTTGTTCTACGCGCGAACGACACCAAACCGACTTTCTTTGAGGCACTATCCCTCGTACCACTCATGGGAGACGTACCCCGGTCTTCACTCCTACTCCTACTCCTCCTCCTGCTCCTACTCCTCAACAATCTTCGATGTCTTCCACTTCTCACGCTGGTACCCCAGGTCCTGCACCTTCTGCTGCACCTTCCGACCACACCTCCAACGTCCCTTCTACCTCAGCTGTCGTTGACCATCCCACTGCCCGCATCACGGCATCACGTTGAGTCTCAGCACCCCCATCTGATTGCCGTTGCACTCCATTCGACACACTCTGCGAGACTTCACCCGTTGTCACACCACTAAACCATTGTCAGACGACAGCGACAATCCTATGGACGACGATGAGGTGCACAAAAGGCGAAGGGGCAAACTGCCCAGAGCCCATTGTGCACCGTCCCCCTCGCCATCTGGCCCTACTGACTCTGCGCGAGCAGTGTCATCCCTTCTTTCCGTGCCTCCAAAGCACGATGTGGAGTATACTATGTCGCTTAGCGACGTCCACAAAGCCTTCGCAGACGTTGGCAAACTACAGGTCCTAATACCTGGCCGATGTGGAAGTTCCGCGTCGATACTGCGATGTCGACCATCGTCGACTTCTACAGCTACAGGGGTGGTCTGACTATCCTCAAGAGGTCCAACGGGCCGTCTTCAACGTCCTGGCTGGACACATCGCGGACTCTGTGATGGCCAACTATCTCAACGAGACCGCGCCCCACAGACTCATGGAGAAACTCTCCGAACGTTTCGAGCCAACTTCTACTATGTCGGACGCGAACAAAATTTTCCAACTCTTCTCCCTCCGCCGTCCTGTCCACGAAATGGACAAACTACTTGACGACGCGCACAACTCTACTCAAAGATTCTGTCCAAGGGTATTGAATTCCCTCAGCACATCTTCTACTCCGCCCTCGTCGGCATCATTCCCCCTGCCTATGCGCATACTCGCGCTAGCTACGAGGCTGGTGTGCATTCTCGTACTCCTGCGGGCGAGAAGTACACTACAACCCCATCTCTCTGAGCGTCGAGTTCGCCGCGACTTCCATAGCTGGCGACTTGCTCATCCACTGACCGCTCTCGGTCCAAGGGTTTGTCAACCCTCGTTCCTCGCGATAGGCCCGCTGGTGGTTCATCCGCCGCGTCGCCAGCAGTCGACAAACGTGTCGAACGTCCGGCGAAAGCCACTTCCTCCGCTCGTGCGGCCGCCGCTCCTTACTCTAAGGAGAAGTCCGTCTGTGACACTTTGAAGATGAAGTGTTACAACTGCAACAAGACAGGCCACACAACGCCTACTTGCCCTTCGCCCTGGACAGAGAAGTCCAAGGAGGCGATGAAGAGGAAGGGTATCACCCGGAAGTCCGTCGCTGCTGGTGCCAAGGGCAAAGCTGCCACTGCTGCCGCTGCTGTTGCCACTCCCGCTGTCGCTGGTCCGTCGACCACTACTCCTCGTCGCAACCAGAGCCGTGGGTGTCGGCTCTCTCTGAGTCCGACGTCACTATGCACGTAAGTACTTCGCTTACTACTACACTTTTCCTACTCTACTTCCGCTGTATGCGACTTCGTCAACAGACATATTCTTGATACTGGCGCGACTATTCACTGTACGCCGTATCAGACTTACTTTTCAATGTCCACTCCGTACCAACTATCGTACTGACTGCTGCCAACTCAGAACAACTAGTTTTCAAACTCGCTGGTGACATGGTACTCGAGGTGGAACAGGAAAGTGGTAAGCTTACTGAACTCTTGCTAAAGAACATCTACTTCAACTCAACTCTACCTTTTACTTTAATCAGCGTTGGAAAACTGGACTCTGATTATTGTTTTACTTTTATAACAATCTTTGTACTATATACGACTCAAACTCGACTTGTGTGGCTGTTGTTAGAAAATCAAACGATTTATACACGCTATCATCAACTCGAGTGACTTCTTTAGCAAGCGTGCATAGAACTGGCATTACTTTACTTGAACTACATAAAAAACTCGGTCATCTCAGTTACTTCATGATCAAGAAACTACTTCAAACTTCGTCAATCATTACTGATCATATAACTGACCATACTGAAACTTCGTGCAAGGATTGTTTACTTAACAATATCCATTGCAATACCGTACCTAAACTTGTTCTTCATCGTTAGCTGAAGCTTTCGGAGATCACTTTCATGTTGACATCTTTGGGCCTCTACCCACAGCGTGATTACTGGTAAACATAAATACTGGTTGACTATCGTCGACATGCTACTAGATGGTTAGTACTTGCACCACTAGTTACTAAAGATGACGCCTATACTCAATGGGTCATTTTCTCTACTGAACTTTTGACGCAATATGGTATTGTGTCAAGATACTTCAAGCCATAACGACGGTGTCTTTACCAGTAAAGCTATGACTGCTTACTTGAAAACTCAAGGATCTATACTACGTCTTACTGTACATGATACTCCTCAGCAAAACGGTGTTGCTGAGCGTGTACATCAAACTATTATGAACTTGATTCGAGTAAACCTGCATACTGCATCTTTACCAAATCGACTATGGTGGTACGCTGCATTATACGCGATGTATGTGTACAATGTTCTCCTGTACTATACTTAACTACAAAACTCCTTACTTTCAAGCGATATGGCACTGATGCTAACCTTGATGGACTTCAAGTCTTTGGTCAGCCGTGCATCGTATACGACAATATCGCACAAATAAACTAGCATCTAAGGGTAAAAGGGGAGTCTGGATAGGCTTCGCTGAACACTCTAAAGGTCACTATGTTTACTTCGGACAACGTGTCGGAGTTGAACGTAACTTGCAATTCATTGACTCTACGATACGAATTGAAGGGGAGAAAGAACCAAATGTCAAAAACTTACTACTGAAAAACAACTTGAACTTGAGGACAACCCTCACATAGAACCAATGGAAATTGACGAGCCTGACCCTACTGGTCCAAGGCGTTCCAACAGAACTCCTCAACTATTGCGTAAAGCTCATGGTCTAAACTACGACGAAGTAGACACTAACATTGCTTTCTACTTAACTGAGTTTAACGCTTACTATGCTGAGGACATTGGTGACCCTGTCACTTTCAAAGATGTACTTAATCATTCTCTCAAAGACGATTGGTTTAAGTCTATGAAACTTGAGGTTGATACACTAGAACAACTTGGCACTTGGGAATACTGTATCCCGCCGCCAAATGCCAACATTACTGGTTCTCGCTTCGTCTACAAGACCAAGTACGAACATGGCAAAGTTACTAAACTCAAGTCAAGACTTGGTGCGCAAGGATACTCTCAGCGTGATGGTATTGATTACTATGCAAACAACTTGTTCACTCCAGTCGCGCGCATGAGTTCTATGCGACTCATACTTACACTTGCGGCTTCACTACACTTCAAGATTAACCAACTCGATGTAAATCTGCTTACTTATACGGTAAAATTAACGATGATGAAGATCTTTATCTTTGTCCGCCGCCTGGCGACTTACTGCCCAACTTGCCTAAGGGCTGGGTACTTAAACTACGCAAAACTATCTATGGCCTTAAACAAGCCGGACGTTGCTGGTACAAGGTACTATGCGATATACCTTTCCAACTTGGACTCAAGCGTTCAGACTACAATAACGCTGTCTTCTACCTTTACAAGGGAGACAAACTTATACTTATACTTGCTGTTCATGTCGACGATATTACTCTCTGTACTATTACTTCTGTTGTCGCTGAACAATTCAAGATAGCACTTAGACAACATGTCGAAGTAACAAACGGTGGTACTATCCACTGGATGCTTGGCATGGAGATTGATTACAAAAAAGCCTCTGGTGTTATCAAGCTTTGTCAACGCAATTATATCCAAACTATACTTAAACAAAACAACTGTGACCATGATCATACACGCCGTACGCCTATGATACACGAGCACAACTTAGCCCCCCGTGACTCGAAAGAACCTCGTCAGGACGCTGACGCTATTAAACAATACATGTCTTTAGTCGGTGGTTTACAATATGTCGCTGACTGTACTCGACCAGACGTTGTATACTGCACTGGTCAACTTGCACGATACTTAGCTGACCCTTCTAAGGAACACTTTGCTGCAGCTAAACAGTGTTACCTATACTTGAAGGGAACGTGCGATTACTGGCTTGTCCTAGGAAACCAAGCAACTACTACTAGTACTTCACTTGTCGGATACGCTGATTCTGACGGTATGACTACATACGGCAATAAACCAATAATGGGCTACACCTTTACATACAATGACTCGCTTATTTCTTGGTCAAGTAAGCACGGTTCACTAGTAACACTATCGGTCACCGAAGCCAAATTATATGCCTTAGCGCATGCGTCAACTGAAGCTATATATTTAAAAGCACTCATTAACGAACTACTTAACTTTACTATGGATCCTGTCAAAATGTATACTGACAGTGCATCAACTATTGCCATTGTTAGCTCACCTGACGAGTAACATTTGCAACGAACTAAACTCTTGTAAATTCGTAAGAATTTCATCAGTGATTGTGTACTCAAGAAGTATATAACTATTCATCACATATCTTCTAACAATCAACGTGCTGATACACTTACTAAAGCACTAACTCTCGAAAAACTCAAGCACTTCAATGAACTACTTCATATTCGTGCTTGAAGGGGAGTGTTCGACTATATTAAATTAGACGCTTAACGTACAAGCGCCGTAATAACCGTATATAAGACTTGACTGATCAATGCAACAACAAGCACTTTTGATCCCCAACTCCCACTGTGTGATCCCCCTCAGTCTTACTCTTTCAACGCTTTCCTCTACTTGCATAGCCTTCTAACACCCCCCCCCCCCCCCCCCCCAACAAAACTCGAGCATCCATGAGGCGGGCAATGCAAGACATGCACCATTGGCCTCCATACGTACGAAGTACAGTTTTCAGAAGTCTTTAGAAGCTACGGAATAATAAAATTTGCTCGTGAGTATGTCCTACGTGTATGATATGTGCTATATACCATTTCATTCAAAGGGGATTGAAGGTCTATTGGTCCAGGTATGCTGAAAGCTCATTGGAGCAAAGTCAGTGCAAGAAGCACGGTAATGAATGCTTGTACATTTTGCTTGTACATTCTGGTCTTCCCAGAGTGATTTCGATGTATCTAGACTTGTACGGCGTGGGCCTCCTCAATAACTGTACCAATAAGGTGCTTTGTCCAGTTCGCGTCTCGCATGATGTTAGAGAACATGGGGTGGCAAAAAATCATCTTGGGGGAAGTAAGTATCACCCGGAACCGATGATCTTGGAGTTTCTAGCACACGGGGGTGAGCAACACGACGAAAGTAATATTCCACATTGATTACGCACCTGATGTAGAGTTTTGTTGGCAGCTAATTGTTCTGCGTTCACAACAAGGGCCGGAAGCCCCATTGCGTTGCAGCGAGCAGCCTACGCAGACATGCATATAGTCAGCGCGTTCGGGAAGAATGGTATCAGCGTACAGTGAGACATACCATGTCGTTCTCAAGCATGTTCAGCGGAGAAACAATGATGAGCTGAGATTTTTGATGTCGTCCGCGAGCAGGCACAACAGAAACGCGAGAGTTTTACCAGACCCGGTGGCTGATACAAGTATCACATCCATACCGAGCAGGACAGCCTCCCCCGCATCTGTCTGGTACCATCGAGCTGTCACAGATTTTCAATGTTTCTACAAGACTTGCCTTACCAGGCAACGGTATTATTGGGAATATTCAAGCACTTGTCAAGCGCTTATCCAGCGCTTATCCGGTGTCTATTGAGGCGCTTATTCCGGCGCTTATTCTCAGTGCTTATCAATTGATGTGCTGATGAGCCTCCTGTCTCTGATGCGCTGATGCACTCCTTTCCTTATCTGTGTATCACATGATAGAACTCTCTAGAACCTTGTGGAACATGCTGGAACTATGATGTCATAGTATAGAACATTCCATTAGATGATGTCATAGTTCATAGAACCTTCTGGAAAAGTCTAGCTTTGTCTTAGAACAAGCTAGAACAAGTCTATCCTTGGGACTGGGTCATGGGGTCAGGTCATGGGGACAATTGCTATTGGTTGATTATTGAAGTGGCACCACTAGGGCATAGGGCATGCTTAGTAAGGTATATTACTTCGCTTACTCATGTAGGTATTAGGGGTCTTAGGGTAGTACCTGGGGTCCTCCCCTTCATGTATATATAGAGGCACTCCTGAGGGCATATCCCCTCAGTCTTATCCACTCTGTTGAACTAGGACTACTCAGTACCTCACAGTACTTCGCTCACCACACCTCTTACTCTCTATCTCCATCAACTCTCCCCAGTTTATCAACTTATCTGGTGAGTAGTAACCTCATCAGGGAAAATTTCAATGTCTCCGGGTGTCCATGGACGCTCAGGAGACATTGGAGCATCGGGGTGTTCCCCCTGATACAGAGCACTCTGGAGCACACACACTGAGGTTTGAGGCGCTCTGGAGCATGACAAAGCACATGGTGAACACTTCGAGGTGGTCCGTAATGACAGTAGCACACCTTTATTTTTACGGATTAGAGGGAGCAGCCGACCAGTAGCCCTCAGGAGCCCTTGGACATGGGATGTGAAATATCAAATTATTGAATGTATTAGGATAACACGTCCGAGAATTTTATGTACTCCTTTGCTCAATCATATATCCTTCCACTATTCATCGCTCTTGCCGTCTGTTCCCTGTTAAGCTCGCACAGCCAGGCCCCGCTGCGCTCGCAGGTGTGCTTCCAACGGATTCTTCAATGGCAGGTTGGTCAATGGTTCGTTGGAGTTGACAACAAAACACTCACTCTTGATGGCAAATCTGCGTGAAGAAATTCAAGGTTAGATTGGGCCAGCTAATCCATCGCAATTTTCATCACTTACCCGGTGGCAAAATATTGAGGGTCAGGAATGATGGACCGAATGATTTCCACCTGCGGTGCTGGAGTCACACACTAGCGGACACAAAACAATGTTCAGAAATGTGAATGTTGATACGCAAAAATGAGGCACGACGAGACTGACCTGTGACAGGACGATAAAAATGTACGCCCCAACTGCACGACATGACTAAAATGAGATACCATTGTCTTGGACTAAGAGACGTCCAGACATACTGAAGGTTGGGACAGTGTGCGAGAACTTGAGCAGAAGCATCGAAATCAGGAATGTGACACCAGACAGGAAGACTACAGAATATTGTCAGAGCAATCGCAAATCCATCGAACTGAGTGCTTACGGAAAGCAATACGCTGTCCGAAGACATCGATGTAGATGCCAATGAACGGGGTCAAGCAAGCTGGAAGGAGAAGGTAGAAGTTTGAGACCCATCCACCAACAACGGCACCCTTCTTCAATTGTTGCTGTGCAAATTGCCTGCAGGCTGGTCAGCGAGGGTACCCAATCAAGGGCATGAAGAAGTGACTGGCTTACGTGGAAATATAGACAAACGACTGTACTCCAGCATTTTCAAACACAGCAAAGAGCACAACCATCCAGAACGTAAATGGCAGATGACAGATAGCGGACAGCCTGAAAGTAGCATTTTTAGCCACACCAAGATGGGCCCTGCCGCTTGTCTGATTGGTTACATTGTATTTGCGACGGAGATGGATGTCAAGGAAGAATACTGCGACGGCGCAAATTAGCGGAGGAGGAGGTGGTTATGGTTGTGGTAGTGGATGTCGTGGTTGTCGTGATTGGAGGTAGAGGGCGCAAAAGCGATGCGAGTCGGTAATCTGGTCTATAACGCAGGGCGCCCATATCTGAGAGACGAGATGCCACAGCCTGCTGAGAGTGACCTGTGAGCGCGCTACATCATACCGCCTATTGGTTTCTACGGAGAGGGCGGTTTTGCGTGCCAGTCTCTGGAGCCAAACTGCATTGTGGACGTGCTCCTGGAAGCTCCAGAGCACGCTGATCCAGGCACCAGCGGCCACCACGGCCTTGGGAGAAGTTTGTCAAGGTGCCCATCTCCGGAGCCAAACGGTGTTTCCTGATGCTTAACTGTTACACGAGCGATCTTGCCATTGCAGCTAGTCTGTACCTCTTGCGTGATGGTGTTTCGTGTGTTTGCGGAGGAATAGTTCAGGTCCGAGTTGTCGGCGGCTGCACCCGGTCAAAGTTCCGGTAGGATTGACCATGTAGTTTTGTCCGGGGAGCGTCTGGCTGTATCCTCTTGAGTAGTACTGAGTCGGACTCGGGTTGTGCTGAGTTTTCCGTTGCTTTTCTGCAAGGTGGGCAAGCTGGAGCTAATCTTTGAGGTGTTGAAGGCAAAGGGAGGGAAGGCCAACTATTAGTTGGTTCATGAGGCAGTTGGTCATCCGGAATGAGCGAGAAAAACACGTCGTATTCATCTTCAGAGCTCATAGTCGATGTGCGGCTGAGTTAAACGTGAGAGGGAGACGAGGTGGTTGAACGCGAACGAGAGACATTCAAACGGCGGGATGATGCGTCTACCGACTCAGACGTGTAAGTTACAGTCGAACCCCTCTTAACCCATACTGTCACAGAGACGGAGCTCAACGCAGCAACTAGGGACACGATGTGGACAACAATGACGAGGTGGTGGCAGGCGTGTAGCACAGTGCTCTCACCAGCTATCAGACTTTATACAAGTATCTAGCCCAGTAAAGACCAAGAGGTCGAGATGGGGGCTAGGAGCGTACATGTAGCTGCTTATATAGACTTCAGGGACCTGCGCACAGACCATGTTGAGGGCAGGCTTTGCAAGAAGCCGTGTGAACAAAGAACAAAAGAACTACCTAAAGGAGAACAATAGCTATTGTCTAGACCTTGCCAAGAACTCTACCTGTGAGAGAATCTATCTAAAAGGAGACCAACTATTGTATTCCATTCCCACACCTGTGAGAACATCCTTCCATAAAGAGAACAATAAGGAAAGAACAATAAGGAGCCCATGTGGACAGTATCTATGATGTCAAACCCTAGCTATGGGCTGAGCCATGTGCTTGTAGCCATGTGGTCTTACTTAAGCTAAGTCACATGCCAGTGTGACGTAGTAGCAAGTAATGTGACCGTGTGGAGCGTCTAAGCCACGTGATACGGGCGCTTAATAGACGTGCAAAGGAGTTTATGCAGAGAGAATTGAAACTGGGTTGTAGCCCGGAGTTTTACAGATAAAAACAAGAGGTAAATTGCAAAAATTAAGGGCTAGTCAGGCCATCCATGACATTACCCCCCTCCTAAAATTGAGCGTCCTCGCGAAGCATCATTGTGCTGTGGTGATAGAGGTCTTCTACCCGTCTACAGGGATTCAGCAGAATTGCCCTGATTGTCTAGTCAGAAGGATGCTAGGAAGTTTCTCCTCTTCTGGTGTTGTTGACTCAACATTACCCGTCAGTGTGATGTTGTTGAGATATCCAGACCGATGTGTTTGCCTTCATCCCAGCTAAGATCGTGTGTAGACGGATAGATCGCGCGAAGGAAAGCGGGGTTGGTCTGGGTATTGAATTCCCAAAAGTGCGAGCGGAGATCCGCGAAGAGTGAAGCTTTGATGACCCGGGGTGCTCCGGGGTTTTCTTTGTAGAAGTTGTCAATCACTTCTTTACTATTCTCGAGGTTTTCAACCGGTTCCCAGCTATTGTTTCCGTCTGAATACCCTTCCCATTTGACAAGGAATTGCAATTTCTTCCAACGTCCGTGTAGCCTGCTGTCTAGCACCTTTTCAACAATGTACTGTTCTTCTCCTTCTATGACAATAGGATCAGGAGGTGGAGGTACGTTTTTGCCGTTGTCGTGCCAGGGACTTAGACGGTTGATATGGAAGACGGGGTGGATTTGGAGATAGCTGGGTAGATCGAGTTTGTAATCAAGATTGCCAATGTGTTCGATGACCTTGTACGGGCCGAGTTGTAGAGGACCGAGTTTAGGGGTAGCCTGGTGAATCTGGACGTTCTTAGCATTTAGCCAGACCATGTCCCATACTTGGAAGACGCGTGGAGAACGCTTCTCAGACTCGTAGAGTTGCTTCATCTTTTCTTTGCTTAGACGAAGGGCTGCTTCGGTCTCTTTGCATACTCGAGCCATGTTGTCAAGGCACTCATTGAGCGACGGGATATTGCTTTGCTTGCCAACTGGTATGGTGAAGCCGGGGCGGTATCCGTAGATGACCTCAAACGGTGTTTGTGAGTTACTCGCATGTACTCGCGAGTTGAGTGCAAACTCAGCCGCCAGCAGATGATTGACCCAGTCGTCTTGTCGTTGCTGACAGAATAGACGCAGATACTGTTCGATATCCTGGTTTTTGTGTTCGACTTTGCCATTTCCTTGCGGATGATAGGCGGTTGTAAAACCAGTCTCTATGCCTAAGCGGTGATAGAGCGCACGCATGAAGCGCGCTGCAAACTGGGGTCCTCGGTCAGAGAACACCTTCTTGGGAATGTTATGAAGTCAGAATACTTCTTTGTTATGTAGATCGGCAATCCCCTCAGCGTTAACCTTAGTGGTGGTAGGGATGATGTGTGTTTGATTGGAGTAATGGTCGACGTAGACCACGATCAAATCAAATCCCTTGGAAGGTGGTAGCTGAGTGATGAGATCTACTCCAATGTGTTCCCAAGGTCCGGCCGGAGTTTCCTGAGGCTGTAGTACTGCTTTAGGGTGTGGAGCTGACTTGTAGCGTTGACAGTGATCACAACCTAGTACGTAAGTCTCGACAAAGGCATTCATTTTTGGCCACCAATAGTGTCGTGAGACTAGCTCTATGGTGCCATGTTTGCCTGGATGACCATCCGCGGGTGTGTCATGGCAAGATTTGATGATCTCGTAACGGAGCTCTTTGTTGTTAGGGATGTAGAGTTTTCCCTTGTAATAGAGGAGTCCGTCACTCTCTTCCCATTCGAGTAAACCGCCGACAAGTTTGCGAGGACCCTTCTTTCAAAGGGTAGCTAGAGCTTGTGCGACTTCTGCTTCTTGTTCCGTGCATTCTCGGATCTTTGATTCGAGCGGAGAAGCAGTAGCAAGTGCACTGGTAGCGAGGATCCGGAAGTGTTCCGGTTTTAGTACCACCTGATCCTTGTTGTCTTCTTCGTCTGTCACAGCGTGGGAGTGAAGACGAGAGAGTGGATCAGCGTGTATCATGGTACTGCCAGGTTTGTGTACCAATACAAAGTCGAAGTCAGCCAAAAGTAGTGACCAACGTGCTTGACATTGAGTGAGGTGTTGCGCAGTTTTCCAGTACTGCAGGTTTGCGTGATCTGTCCAGATCTCAAACGGTTCCTTGAGCCCTTTAAGGTAGTGGTGCCAATCTTTGAGGGCCTCGGTGATGGCTAACATTTCCCGATCAAAGATTTCATAGTTACACTCGGCTTCAGTCATAGATGCGGACCGGTAGGCGATAGGGTGGTAGAATCCATCTTCCTTCGATTTTTGGGAGATGATTCCACTGGTTGCATAGCCCGAGGCATCAATTTCTAGACGTGTAGGGAGTTCAGGGTCCCAGACTGCCAAGATAGGCTTAGTGGTAAAGGCCTTCTTTAGCAACGTGAAGGCAGTCTCTTGTGCTGGACCCCAGACGAACGGTACATCCTTTTTTGTAAAGTCGTGTAGAGGCCGCGCGTGTTTTGAGAAGTCTTGGATGAAGCGTCGGTAGAAGTTGGCAAACCCTATGAGCCCTCTAACTTCTTTGAGGTTCTTGGGTGTAGGCCACGTAGAAACTGCTTGGACTTTGACAGGGTCCATAGCTACTTCGCCGGCGCGAATGATCAATCCAAGGTACTCAATCTCAGATTTCTCAAACTCGCACTTTTCCGGACGAAGATACAGATCATGTTGCTGAAGTTGCTCGAGGACTTCATGAACAACCTTGCGGTGCTCTGTCAAGTTGTTGCTCCAGATCAAGATGTCATCTAGATAGACAGCCACCTTGCCCTCAGCGACGAGGTCAGCAAAGATGTTGTCCATCAGGGCTTGGAAGGTAGCGGGTGAGTTCGTGAGACCGAAGAACATGACTTTAGGTTCGAAAAGTCCTCGGTTGGTAACAAAAGCCGCTTTGTACTCATCTCCTTCTTTGATGCGGACATTGTGATATCCCCAATGAACATTGAATTTGGTGAAGATCTTTGCACCCTTGAGCTTGTTGATGATGTCGGTGGCAAGCGGTAGAGGGTAACGATTCTTTACAGTGATGTCGTTGAGTTTGCGGTAGTCCTGAATAAGTCGGAGTTTGTTGTCCTTCTTTTTGATGAAAAAGACCGGAGAAGCCATCAGAGACTTAGAAGGCGTGATGTAACCTTTTGACAGGTTCTCCTGAATGAACTTATCAAGCTCGGCTTGTTCATTCAGAGGCATGGGGTAAACTTTTGATTTGATGGTCTCAGGAGCGTCTGGTTTAAGATCAATCAAATGGTCCCAGGGCTGATGCTGGGGTAGCCAATTAGACTCTTCCTCAGAGAAGACTTTAGCATGTCTGTGGTACTCTGATGGAACGATGTCTTCGAAGGAGCGCTGAGCTTTAGCTTTGTTTGCTTCGGCAGCAAGCTTGGTAGAGTAGGTGAAGCCGGTGATACGCCCGGAAATTGGCTAGGCGCGGAGACCCGGCAGCAGCCCGCCATTTGCGCGGCCCGCGTCATCCTGAGCGGCAAGTCCCTCCACTTTCCCAGCGTCACGGGCACGAGGAGTTCACCGAGGTCACGAGGAGTCTGCCGAGGATCCGAGGACTTGACAAGGAGCAACGCGCCGGAAACATCCGAGGCCGAGGAATCGCACCAAACTCTGACTCACAGACACGCCCCTTTTGCATCGGAGCATGGGCCGGCCAGCCACCAAGAGTTTTGGACGCGGGTCGGACCAACGGTAGAAGAAACTTGACGCGCAAACCCCGTTTCAGGAAGGCTCCTATCATGCCACGCTGTGCAACTCTTGGACGGCGCCTCATCACCTGCTCGCGACGGTTGGCGCCTCTTCAGCGCAAGGGCGCGCGCCACTACTCCGAGTCGACCAACGCTGTGTCCCGCCAGGCGTCGACTCGCTGGACATTTTGCCTCCGCAGACAGAAGTATTCTGCCACCCCGTTTCCTTGCTCTCGCATTTGGGTTTAGGACATAGAAGGAAAGGTTTAGGAGAGGGCCTGTAGGGTATATAAAAAGGTGTTGCTTGTACTGCGTAGAAACCAATCAATCCCCACCCCAGTTTCCAGAGTTCACTTTACGCTTTGCGTTCGCGTAGAGGGAGTCTCTTCGCGCCCATAGCTGTAGCTTCTTCTGCGTTGTCTCACTGCGACCTGCCTCGAGTCTGCCGTTACTGTCCCACTGTTCCCCACCTGCCCGACGGTTGCTGCCCCATCATCCCCGCGCCCACGCCGCCGCCAGAATCCTCAGCAGCACCTACGGTCTCCCCTGAGAGATCAACTCCTAAATCACCCTCGCCAGCGTTGTCCATCGCCTCTGTCGCGGACTCGCTTGATAACTGCTCTTACTGCGACACTCAGAGCGATCACCCAATTCCCCTACGTTCAGGACCTTTCGTCCCGCTCGACTGCGATCGCCCGCGCGCGCCGCACCCAGATTGCTGGCTGTCTCCAGACTTTGAAGGCGAGGATCACGAGTGCGAACTAGTGCAGTTCAATCTTACCAGCTCAACCAACGTCGTCGTTGGCCACACCTTCGCCTGTAACACGCATCGCCGCTCGGGAGGTGTTTTTCTACACTACCGCCCCCGCGCGCAGTCTGTCGAGTCCAATTGACTGCGATCTCACATAGCCTTCCGCTGCGACTCGCGCGCCATTTGCTTATCTTTCTCTTACGTTTCCTTTCGGCTTCGTCATACTGCGTTTGTTTTTGACTGCGTTATTTTACTGCGTTACTGTGTTGCGTTTCATCTTCACTGCGTCGAGCTTACTGCGTTCACTTTCACTGCGCCCGCGTTTTACAGCGACTACTTCATCTTCACCAGCGACCGCGTTTTGTGTTTGAGATTCATATTGCGCCTGCGTTTATCTTCTGCGTCTCTCCGCGCGCCGTTTTCCTACAAGTAGCAACATCTCCCGCGCGTTCTCTTTGAGCCGCGCCATAACTCCTTCGCTTTCACTGCGCCGACTTGCCCTTTTTCTCGCGATACGCGTGGTAGTTGCCCGTCTAGCTCCCTTCATATGAACTATATCACAAAAACCTTGTCGCTCTTTTAGCACAGGTAAAACTAGGACTCTTAGACCACCTCGCATTACTTTAACACTTCCGCGCTTCCACACCTTTACACTTCTATTGCCACTTCGTGGTTGGTTGTGTTGTCTTTAAGGTTGTTCTTAGTTTGAAGCGTGACTCAGTGTCCCACCGGCCATACACCAGACTTCATCAGTGGTGTCTTGGATAATACCGGCTTTGACCCACTGCCTACGTTCTTTGCGATTACCATCAACCTTCTGGAAAGGTTCGTTAGGAGATTCTTCCGAGCCGCTCGGAATTGTCATTTCTCCTTTTTCCCAGTTGACGGTAGGGTTTACGCGCTTGAGCCATGGTAGAAGTCCGTGACGAGAAACTCTGCCTTTTCCGTGTGATCTCCAACTGTGAGTGTAAGGTGAACAAAGTGCGTTAATCCGCCAGCTTTATTCTTAGTTCCGTCAATGTTATGCAATGAAATAACCCTTTCCAGCGGGTGCTGAATAATCTTATGCTTCTTGATGAACTGGTGGCTGATGAATAAAGCCGTAGCTCCTGAATTGATCAAAGCAGGAACGCGAATGCTTCTATTCAGACCTTTAACTAGTACATGTACACGGAAATGAGATGATAACCGATCTAGCAATGATATAGTACACGAGGAGATAGTAGACAACAGGCATGGAGTAGACGTTGTACACGAGGAAGACGAGGCAGAAGACGACGAAGGCGACGAAGGAGACAAGGACAGGGTATTGGGGGAACTCGCAGCTGCGGCTGTGTCACGAGTCCGTTTCAAAAAACCGCATTGATTTTGGCTGCCATCTCATCCATTTGCTTTTTCTGGATGTCCAGCATGTCCTTGAGAGCAGCAATCTTAGCATCCTTGTCACTGGATGCATCTTGCTTCGGTGCAGTAGTGACCGACAAGGTCGACGAGGTTGCAGCAACTTTTTGTCCCTTAGGGACGTCTTGGAGCCGTTTCAGGCAAACCGCCCCCCAGTGACCGGTACCACTGCAGTGGTTGCAGACCAGGTCGTCTGGGTGCTTTGAGTCCCTCTTCTCGTGACTCTCAGATCCACAAACCGAGCAACGCTTGCTCATCTCCTTCTTCCATTTCTGGAAGATCTCCTGTTTGCCCAGACCCGCAAAGAGCGAGTCAAACGAGGCAGAGAACCAGGAGGCATCGATCTCCATAGCGTTGGGATCGCGGAACGCCTGCTGATGGGACTTGCCATGCCCTGACAAGCTGTCCACCATGATCTTGCCCATGCTGTTTCGCAAGTCGGCGAGCTGAGCATCGACTGCTTTGCATTGGTCTTTGAGTGCGTCATAGGTGGCGGCGTGGGTCTGGAAGTACGAGACGCGTTGCAAGTACTCGGTGCTCAAGCTCGACTTGAGACGATCAAAGAGGTCCTGCTGGCTCCAGCCAGTGCGAGGGGCCCATGTCTCAAACTCGGAGATGTGGGCGGCAAAGGTCTTGTTGCCTTGCTTCATGTTGGCGACTTTTGTCTTGGCCTCCATGACAGCATCTATAGGCTTGAATTTGGCTTTAAAAGCCTCAATAAACGTGTCCCAGTCCTTTCCAAATGCTGGTTTGCTATTGGCTAACTCCTTGATGTGAGGGCGAGCCCAATCAGCGGCGTCCTCCTGCATGAAGGACAGGGCGCTGGTGATCAGTTTGTGGGGATCAAAGATCCTCGCACCGTTGTTGTCTAGCCGGACCTGGCCTTAGGCGTCTTGCTGGAAGAACGCCTTGCCCTGGTTCTGGGCCCAGACGATAAAAGCGTGACGGAAGAGCCTGGCTTCCGATGATGTTTTCCCCTTGAAGGAGACTGGCTTCTCAACAATACTTCTCTCCCAAGAAGTGTGTGTAGCAGCGGCAATAGCTGGCGTCTGTGCGGCGGCAAGTGCAGCCACGTGATTGGTAAGGTCAACCATCCTTTGTGTCAGGACGCCCAACATATTTAAGACGTCTTGCTGGCTCAGGTTGGCAACTGGGGCAGCTGGGGCAGCAGGGGCGGCGGGCTGGTTGGGATCCATGTCTTCTTTGGTGATGAGGAGGAGATTGTCTTTGTTCGGAGTCTGGTGGTGCTCAGAGTAGTACTCGCTGTTGACTGCTTCTGTTGGGTCTGCCTGAGTGTACCGATTTGGGCACGGTTGTTCATCACACTCGTAGAATATGCCTTCGTAGAAGTGGCCGTCTGTGACCGCGCTCGAATCGAAGAAGTGTATATAATTGTAGCAGGGGAGATTAGACGACGTGATGGGCAAAACTGTGGACTTGTCTAGATCCACTCAAAGTAGCTATCACTATTGACTATGTTAAGTTGTGCTAAAACTCTATTGTAGTTTTTACGAAGCTGCTTGAAGGAAACTTTCCTGATTGCTTTACAACCCCAGTCCAAGAGCTGCCACTCGCGGTCTGCTGTGACGGGAGTGAGATTGTCGACTCGGTTGAGGAAACAATTGACCTTGTTGACGAGGTGGAGCAGGGCGCGACGGTGGTCAGGGTTGGCGTGGTTCAGGAGTTCTTCAAGCTCCGTGAGAGCTTGTAGACGAGTGCGGACGGCAGTGAGCTTGGGCCTAAAGATGCCAACAAGATCGACCGGTGACAACATTTTGAAGTCAATCAACACCGGTTTAGGTGCAGCGGGGGCGGGAGTTGGTGCAGAGAGCTTTGCTAGTCGCTCTGCAAGGGTGAGCTTGTGGGTTTGTTGCTCAGCTAAGGTGCGGTCACGCTCCTCAGCAGCTCGTTCTCCGTATGCTCGTGCAGAGGCACAGAGTTGGCAATTTTCCTCGTATGAGGGGACGGTGAGGGTGATGCCTTTGACAGGCGGCTTCTTGGATACGTACTTGGCGACGTTGACCAGGTCTTTGTCAGACCAACGATGAGGTTGACCGCTCTTACGCTTGTCAGCGAGAGCGTTGAGGAAAGATGGAGGAAGACACCTCTTGAGCTGAGGCTCAGTGGGAGGGAGGGTCTTAGAGAAACGGGGGCGCGTGTCTTTAGGCACTAAACAACGCGCAGGGGGTAGAAACGGACGACGTAAGCGTAGCTCAACGGTATGAAGAGACCGGAGACGTACTCGTCAAACAGGAATGAACTTTTTTAAACGGTGGGAATGGGGGAACCCAGGGTTTCACAACAATCTCAACCTAACGTCACGGAGATGGAGCTCAACGCAGCAACTATGGACACAATGTGGACGACGACAACGAGGTGGTGGCAGGCGTGTAGCACAGTGCTCTCACCAGCTATCAGACTTTATACAAGTATCTAGCCCAGTAAAGACCAAGTTAGCATTGATACTACTCGCTATGTAGTACAAGAGGGGTGTTGCTTACCTAGCCCAGTAAAGACCAAGAGGTCGAGATGGGGGCTAGGAGCGTACATGTAGCTGCTTATATAGACTTCAGGGACCTGCGCACAGACCATGTTGAGGGCAGGCTTTGCAAGAAGCCGTGTGAACAAAGAACAAAAGAACTACCTAAAGGAGAACAATAGCTATTGTCTAGTCCTTGCCAAGAACTCTACCCGTGAGAGAATCTATCTAAAAGGAGACCAACTATTGTATTCCATTCCCACACCTGTGAGAACATCCTTCCATAAAGAGAACAATAGGGAAAGAACAATAAGGAGCCCATGTGGATGGTATCTATGACGTCAAACCCTAGCTATGGGCTGAGCCATGTGTCTGTAGCCATGTGGTCTTACTTAAGCTAAGTCACATGCCAGTGTGACGTAGTAGCAAGTAATGTGACCGTGTGGAGCGTCTAAGCCACGTGATACGGGCGCTTAATAGACGTGCAAAGGAGTTTATGCAGAGAGAATTGAAACTAGGTTGTAGCCCGGAGTTTGACAGATAAAAACAAGAGGTAAATTGCGAAAATTAAGGGCTAGTCAGGCCATCCATGACACATACCCCTCAAATCCCATAACCCCTCAAAATCCATACATTGTAAGCTCGACCAACTTGGTGTCATGGATGGCCTGACTAACCCTTAATTTTTGCAATTTACCTCTTGTTTTTATCTGTAAAACTCCGGGCTACAACCTAGTTTCAATTCTCTCTGCATAAACTCCTTTGCACGTCTATTAAGCGCCCGTATCACGTGGCTTAGACGCTCCACACGGTCACATTACCTGCTACTACGTCACACTGGCATGTGACTTAGCTTAAGTAAGACCACATGGCTACAAACACATGGCTCAGCCCATAGCTAGGGTTTGACATCATAGATACCATCCACATGGGCTCCTTATTGTTCTTTCCCTATTGTTCTCTTTATGGAAGGATGTTCTCACAGGTGTGGGAATGGAATACAATAGTTGGTCTCCTTTTAGATAGATTCTCTCACGAGTAGAGTTCTTGGCAAGGTCTAGACAATAGCTATTGTTCTACTTTAGGTAGTTCTTTTGTTCTTCGTTCACACGGCTTCTTGCAAAGCCTGCCCTCAACATGGTCTGTGCGCAGGTCCCTGAAGTCTATATATACTGCTACATGTACGCTCCTAGCCCCCCATCTCGACCTCTTGGTCTTTACTGGGCTAGGTAAGCAACCCCCTCTTGTACTACATAGCTGGTAGTCCCAATACTAACTTGGTCTTTACTGGGCTAGATTTCTGAATAAGTTTGATAGCTGGTGAACGCATTGTGCTTCACGCCTGCCACCACCTCCTCGTCGTCATCCACATCGTGTCCCTGTTTGTCACGTCGAGCCCTGTCTCCGTGTCACTTGGTTTGCGGAGAAATCGAGCTAAAAACCCATAAACCCCTCATACTCCATAATCCATACCTTTTTGAAAGCAAAAACCCATACTTTTATGGCACAATTTTGGCCGAATATCCCAGATATGGTAGGTTTCCTCCTAAATAAGACATGATAAGTGATTTCAAGTGCTGTTGGGAACAAAATCGGCTCATAATGTGGTGTTATTGTTGTGTTGCGAGCGTGCCCATTGAATAACCTTGACATGACCGAGGCATAGCCCAACTGCTGTGTGCTCAACTTTACTATAGTAGAGCACTACCCATAACAATCTGTTTATGGTATCAACAGATTTTGAATTTGGTAGTCTATGACACAATTCCACGGTTATATTCGACAAAGCCCTGGGCGCTCAATTAAGCGCCACTCCTCGTTTCCCATAACCTCTGATAACCCATACCTTTCTGCGTATCCCGAGGGGTATGGGTTAAGAGGGGTTCGACTGTAGCAATTCAGTATTCATTTGACGCGCATAGATAGGATTGACGCGCAACATCTTTGACGTTTCTTCGTGATCGCCGAGACATGCCGCGAATGACCCACCCCCACAAGGGCGAAAAAGACCAGACGTTCTGCTGCCGCAGAACTTACAATCCGCGCCATCAAAGTCTCGTTTCAGATTCTGAAATCGCACCATCAAAACTACTATAAATGGCAGGAGCCCTGGCGACTGCCTCTGGGAGCGCAGCGACCAGTGTCTCCCGAACGTCTGGGAACGAGACTACAGAAACGAGCTGTAGTTTTGGACCTACGAAGAGGTCGGTTCTTTTCGATCTACATATGGGTGCGTGAGCTCACACCTAGGCAGAACGCGATAGGGAACGCTCAATCCTGGAAACATATGCATCAAGAACAGCACCAGAACTGCTCGAGTGTGAAAGGGGGTTACAGTGTTGTGTAGAAGGCATTGAAAAAGACAAAGTCCTTCTCCGCTTTACCCACATTGATAAAGGTAACCTTGATCGCGAGTTTAGTGTGGTGATCGACGTATCAAGCAGCGTATACAAAGGTGGGGGTGGTCACTGTATCTTGTTTCCTTGTTTTGTCTGATGTCACCTCCTCAGTGCCCACCACCAGCCCTGCTCTACCCACGCTGCCTATACTACTGGATGAGCTAAACAAAAGCAGAGATGTTTATGCGTCCATCAAGCAGGTCCGACAGGCATTCGAGCATTTAGTCATGCAAGGGCGCTGACTTGTGCTCTCCATCTGTGTGCGTGTCGTCTTCTTTCTTGCCGTTCATTCGACTGAGCACATCATATGCTCTTGCAGACTTTGACATCTGTATCCCACTAACTTATCACTATTATTGCGCATATGATTTGACTACTGTTTTTCTGACATGCCTGGATAGAACAGATACAAAGGACAACCCGTGGTAAAACCATAGTACGCCTTCGCTCATGTTGCAGGAGTGTGCCCGTATACGAGTTCTTGGCGTCGATTCAACCTGCTGAATTGTGCTTTCAATGTCTCTTCCTAGCGTGCTCATTCCCTTCTTCATCATAGTTTACTGCGACCTGAAGCGCTGCTTCCGTCCAGACAATCTCCTGCGGTCCCTCAAGCCCAGTAAAGGTGATTCGTCCGGCGCGAATGAGACCACCCACGCCCATCTCTGAGTACGGGCAGCAGTAGCTACGTGCGGAAACGTGAGCACTCACCGTCCTCTCCCATGTACCTCAACTCTTCCGTCTTACAGCAGCCCAGGTAACCCTCTCCATCGCACTTGCCAGAGACACCTCGAGGGCTTCGAACTGGCTCGACGACATGAGAAGCCTCTCCTGGGTCATTCCCTACCTAACGCTCTCAACAGCCACACTGCCCAGCCCGTCGGCGCCCATCCTTTTTCGCCATCAAAGCCATACTCGCGCGGTACCCCAAGGAATCCTGTGCGTGAGATAGGGGGCATGAATGAACCTACGGAACTGTCGCCGAGGTGACACAGATCTTGTTTCGTGTACTCCCCTAAGTATCCAGAATCAATCCTTGCGCGTCAAGGCGCAGTCCAAACGGGAGTGTGACCTCAATGTAGCGCGCGTTTCAGAGCTGGAACTGTGCATGCGGCGGTGCATCAGTAGGTGAGTGTTTTTGAAACCCGAACATGCCAGCAGTCCCCCACATTTTGAACCTGTCCAAGTGCGCATGGTTCTTTCGGTTTGGTCACTGCCTCAGAACACTGCATCCACCATCACCCTAGCGCCTGGCCAGGTGGAAGCGCCTGATGGCAGTGCATGTCGGAAATAATTTTCACTCGCCAAGACAGTGAGACTGGCACAG
>JABYQR010000467.1:0-30357 GCA_022592445.1 Cytidiella melzeri | reverse complement strand
AGCAGTGTTACATCGAAAGGATGGACAATTTATAATGAAGGAAAAGAGATTATAAATGGTCAACCTGATCATGCCGGACTTTATTGGATTAAAGGACGTCTAGTCAGGAAGATAGACTCAATTAATAAAGTTAGTCGTAATGATTATACGTTGTGGCATAATCGACTAGGACACCCAGGGAATAAGATTGTTGAAAATCTTCACAAAGGAACAAAGGGATTAAAAGAAAAGATTCCTATTCCATCGACAATTTCTCCTTGTCACGGATGTCAAGTTGGAAAAGGAAAGAGACAACCATTTCCACCATCTATGTCGAGAGCTACAGAAGTCCTTGAATTAACTCATTCCGATCTCATTGAATATTCTACAACTTCTATTGATGGTTACAAATACGGTATGACTTGTCTTGATGATGCTTCTAGTCATGGGATGCTCTATTATCTCAAGCACAAAGATGAAGCGTTCATAAGATTCAAAGAATACAAGTCATGGGCCGAAAACCAAACAGGAAAGAAGATGAAGAAGTTCAGATGCAATGGTGGAACAGAGTTCATTAATAATGAGTTCAAGATTATCTGAAGGAACACGGAATAGAATTACAAATGTCTGTACCGTATACTCCACAACAAAATGGTAGAGCTGAGCAATGGCAACAGACCATAAAATATAAAGCCGAAGCATTGCGTCAGCAAGCTGGGTTATCAAATGGTTTCTGGAAGCTTACTTGCGAAGCAGCGGTATATTTAAATAACCGTCTACCTAATGTACGATTAAACTGGCAGACACCTATAGAGAGTTTTCTGGGTATAAAACCAGATATCTCAATGCTTCGTGTATTTGGATGTCGTGCATACGTCCACGTACCGATCAAGAGTCGTCAGGACAAGTTGTCACCAAAAGCAACTCCTATGATATTCGTTGGATATGAACCGGGTGTAAAGGGTTACCGGTTCTGGGATAAACAGCGAATCGTCATTGCTTGCGATGCAGTATTTGACGAGACTCATTTCCCGTATTGTAAAGATATTACTCCTTCCAAACAACCTTTAGTCAGAGATAACAGTGATAATAACACTGTTCCTCCACACAATAATTTTTCACCTTTTGAAGAGAATGATGAACAAGGTCACCAAGATTCTGATGATGGAGATGATGATTGTTTAGAGCACCAAGCACCTACTCATCCTTCTCGACAACAGCAGCAATTCACTTCAGCTCCAGTTCTTGACAAAGAACCACAACCACAAATCAAACGAGGACCTAAGCCTAAACCACCTTTGCCACCACCTATCAACCAGAACAAACGTTCAACTGCTGGAAAAAATCCTAAACTTCCATGCGGCCGGTGGATATGCAGAAAGCTTTAGAAAAGCAAGTGGCTAAGGACAAAAAGGAAGAACAAAATGAGCTTCGTTTGAGAGCTGACTGGAACTCGAGAATACGCGCGAGATCTCCGGTTGCAGGGCCATCCAGATTACGGATACCTTTGTGATCAGGAACGTCATCACGTCAACCCTCGAGATCACCTTCCGTTGAACCGGGTCCAGAACATCAAACTCTATCAGGAGGCTTAACTGATGATGATGATTCTGCAGAAATTGATGACAAGACTCTTAATTCAATTACTGCTTATTCAATCAATGAATATCCACAGACGTGGAAGCAGGCAATGAAAAGAGATGATCGGGATCAATGGTTTGCTGCTGCACAAGACGAAATTGATTCTCAAATGAAGAATAAAACTTGGACGCTTGTACGACGACCAGACACATCACAGAAAATTGTGAAATGCAAATGGGTCTTCACCATAAAATCTGATGGTCGATATAAAGCGCGTCTTGTTGCAAAAGGATTCACCCAAGTTGAAGGAATTGATTATCAAGAAACTTTCTCACCAGTCACACGTTTTGAATCCATACGCATGCTACTAGCTATAGCTGCACTCGAAGATTGAAAAATCGAGGCATTGGATGTGAAAACAGCTTTCCTTTACGGCGAACTGGATGAAGAAATCTATATGGAACAACCAGAAGATTTCGTGGAGAAGGGAACGGAGAACCATGTTTGTTTGCTTAAGAAAGCCATTTATGGACTTAAACAAGCTTCACGAACATGGAACATCAAAATTCATAACACTCTGATAGAATTAGGCTTTGACCGGATTCATTCAGATGCTGGTGTTTACGTGTATCGGCAACAAGGGGGGAATTTAATTCTCATTCTATATGTTGACGATATATTTCCGATAGGAAATAGTAAACTTGCTATGTCTGCACTTAAGGAAAATCTTATGGATCGCTATGAGATGCGTGACTTAGGAGAAGCTAAGCTTATTCTAGGCATGCGTGTGCAGAGAGATCGTAAAGCTAAAACAATTCTACTTGACCAAGAGTCGTATATTCAAGAGGCTTTAAAACGATTTAATATGGCAAATGCTAATCCTGCTCAGACACCATTACCTTCAGGTGCTGTACTACAGAAGGCAGATTCTGACTACAAAGCAGATTCTGGTTTACTGAGACAGTATCAAGCGTTGATTGGCACACTTATATATGTTATGATTGGTACTAGACCAGACATTTCATATGCAGTCATACGTCTTTCACAGTACATGTCAAATCCAACTGACCACCATTATAAATCAGCTAAATATATACTGAGATATTTGCTTGGAACGCAGTCCTATGTGATCAAGTATAATGGATCAAGTAATGCTGGTATTATTGGTTATTCGGATGCAGACTGGGCTGAGAATAAAGACGACAGACATTCGACAACAGGATATGTATTTCTTTTGGCTGAAGGAGCAATTTCCTGGACTTCTAAAAAGCAGAAAACCGTTGCTCTATCATCAATGGAATCAGAATACATGGCCTTGTGCAAAACTTCCAAGCAATGTTATTGGTTGCGCACCGTGCTCAAAGAGTTGGATTTAAAACAGCAAGAGCCTACCATTCTATGCTGTGATAATCATGGTGCTATTTACTTCACCAAGAATCCAAAGATAGAGTCACGCTCAAAGCATATTGACATTCGATATCATTATGTTAGAGAGTTTGTTGAAAATAAGAATGCCAAACTATATGCTGTTCCAACTGAAGAACAGATTGCTGATATCATGACAAAGTCATTGGCATTTCAGAAGCAATCATACTTCAGTGGGAGATTAGGTCTAATTGATCTAAACACTCACTAATGTAACGGTTAAGTGGGAGTGTTAAAACTATATAATATAATAATATGATATGATATGTAGTTTCCCACGCCTTATTACAAGGACGCTTTAGGTAGCAGAGTTCCCACAGTCTTGATATGGGAATTATGCAGCTGTATATGGAAACTCAAGTAGTAACCATCACATTAGCTGAGACGTACAGATATGGATTGTAGTAGTACTAAACATATATGTACGCCTGTGTTCTAGTAGCATAGGAAATGACATGGAAAGCACGTATGACTACAGAAGGATGCCTAAAGCATACATCTGAGGACAAGTACTAGCATGAGTCATTTACTCATTATGTACGCCTCTGGTACAAGTGCTGATCCTAGTCATACAATGAGTCATGCACTCATAGCATGAGTCATGCATGAGTCATGCACTTAGTAATACAGTAGAATAGCTGAAGTAGACATGTATAGTAGTCGCTTACATAAGTAGATACAGACATGTATATAAGCAGAGCTGCTGAAGCAGCAAGAATAATAAGACTCATCTTCGAAGCTTAACAGCCTCTACCCCTCGCACACATATTCCACTTTGTTAGGAGTACACTGCTTTGTGTGCAGCTAAACCACAAGCATCCAATCAAACAAAGGTTTGGTGACTCAAGTCCACACAGGAGAAGGAGGCAGTGCAATGGAAACAAATCCTTAACAAAGTGGAATATGTGTGCGAGGGGTAGAGGCTGTTAAGCTTCGAAGATGAGTCTTATTATTCTTGCTGCTTCAGCAGCTCTGCTTATATACATGTCTGTATCTACTTATGTAAGCGACTACTATACATGTCTACTTCAGCTATTCTACTGTATTACTAAGTGCATGATTTTAACAAGGTATCAGTGGAGTTTAGAGTGTTGAGAGAGAAGACTGAGGTGGTGGTCACAGAGAGAGTTGGGGATTAAAAGCAATAGCTGTGCATTGATCAAAGTAAGTCTTATATACGGTAACTACGGCGCTAAGTACAAAGACAAAATAGTGAAACACTCCCCTTCAAGCCTGAACATGAAGTAGTTCATTGAAGTGCTTGAGTTTTTCGAGAGGTAGTGCTTTAGTAAAAGTATCAGCACGTTGATCGGCAGAAGGTACGTGGTGCACAGTGATGTACCCTTTAGTTACACGATCGCTGATGAAGTTCTTGTGAATGTTGAAGTGTTTAGTACGTTGAGAGTGTTGTTCCTCGGGGGAACGAACAATTGCAAGAGTTGACACACTGTCGGTGTATATTTTGACAGGGTTCATAGTGCAGTTAAGTATTTCATCTATGAGGCTCTTCAAATAGATGGCCTCTGTGGACGCATGAGCGAGTGCGTACAGTTCGGCTTCAGTGACTGATAAAGTTACAAGTGAACCGCGCTTACTTGACCAAGAGATAAGCGAGTTGTTGTATGTGAAGGTGTAGCCCATTATTGGTTTATTGCCGTACGAAGTCATACCATCAGAGCCGGCATAACCTATGAGTGAAGTAGAAGTAGGGTTGGCTTGGTTTCCTAGGACAAGCCAGTAGTCGCATGTTCCCTTGAGGTAAAGGTAACACTGTTTGGCTGCAGCGTAGTGTTCCTTAGCCGGGTCAGATAAGTATTGTGCTAGTTGACCAGTGCAATAAGCAATGTCTGGTCGAGTACTGTCAGCGACGTAGTGTAAGCCACCAACAAGAGACATGTAGTGTGTAATGGCATCAGCGTCCTGACGTGGTTCGGTCACAGCACGGGGGGCTAAATTGTGCTTGTGTACCATTGGTGTACGGCATGAATGTTTGTGGTCATAGTTGTATCATTTAAGTATGTTCAGGATATAATCCCTTTGACGAAGCTTGATAATGCCTGCGGCTTTATCATAAGCAACTTCCATGCCAAGCATCCAGTGGATAGTTCCACCGTTAGTAAGTTCGACATGTTGTCTGAGTGCAATCTCAAATTGTTCGGCAACAGTAGTAGTGATAGTGCCAAGAGTAATGTCATCAACGTGGACAGCAAGTAGAACTATGAGTTTATCACCTCGATAGAGGTAGAAGACTGCATTGTTGAATTCACAACGCTTTAGTCCGAGTGCAAAGAGTATGTCGCATAGTACTTTTTACCAACGACGTCCGGCTTGCTTAAGGCCGTAGGTAGTCTTTCGAAGTTTAAGTACCCAGCCAGGTGGCAGGTTTGGAAGTAAGTCACCAGGAGGTGGACGAAGATAAAGGTCTTCATTGTCATGGATGTTACCGTATAAGTATGGGGACTTGATATCAAGCTGAGTGATCTCAAAGTGTAGTGAAGCTACGAGAGTAAGTACAAAAAAAAAACGTAATGAACTCATACGCGTAACAGGTGCAAATAAGTTGTTCAAGTAGTAATCAATGCCGTCACGCTGAGAGTATCCTTGCGCAACAAGTCTTGACTTAAGTTTAGTGACTTTGCCATGTTCGTATTTTGTTTTGTAGACAAAGCGTGAACCAGTGATGTTTTCATTTGGCGGCAGGATACAGTATTCCCAATCGCCAAGTTGTTCGAGGGTATCAACCTCGGTTTTCATCGACTTGAGCCAGTCAATTTCGAGTGGGTGGTTAAGTACATCTTTGTAAGTAACTGGATCACCGACGTCTTCAGCGTAGTATGCGTTGAGTTCAGTCAAGTAGAAGGCAATGTTTGTATCGACTTCATCATAGTTTAAGCCTCGAGCTTTGCGCGAAGGCTTGGGCTCTCTAGTAGAACGCCTAGGACCAGAAGGGTCAGGCTCGTCGATGTCCATGGGTTCGACATGAGGATTCTCCTCGAGTTCAATGTGTGTTTCGAGAGTAGGTTTTTCAATATTTGGTTCTTTCTCCCCTTCAATTTGTGCCGTAGAGTCAACAAATTGCAAGTTTTCATTCGACGCCTACGCGTGTTCCGAAGTAAACGTAGTGGCCTTTGGAATATTCAGCAAAGCCTATCCAAACGGCGTGCTTGCCTTTTGGCGCGAGTTTATTGGTTCGGTATTTGTTGTATACAATACACAGTTGACCAAACTTTTGAAGCGCATCAAGGTTCGCTTCAGTACCATAGCGTTTGAAGTAAGGATTGGTTCGGTAAAGCAGCCATATGCAGGTTTACACAAACCAAGTTCATAATAGTCTGGTGTGTATGTTCAGCAACACCATTTTGTGCAGGAGTATCATGCACAGTAAGCCGGGGTATAGTACCTTGTGACTTCAAGTAGTTTGTCATATTTGCACCAGTGAATGCGCCATCGTTGTCAGATTGAAGGATTTTGACGCGAATATTGTATTGCGTAAGAAGCTCAGTAAAGATGGTAACCCATTGAGTAAAGGCATCATCTTTTGTTTTCAATGGCGCAAGTGTTAGCCATCAAGTTGAGTCGTCAACAATAGTCAACCAGTACAGATAATGACCAGTAATCGATGCAGTGGGTAGTGGCCCAAAGATGTTGATATGAAAGTGATCACCAAAGGAAGTAGCCAACGGCGAAGTATGAGCTTTGGGCACTGGAGTACGATGAATATTATTCAAGATACAGTCCTTGCACAAAGTTTCTGTGCGGTCAGTGATATGAGTAGTAATGATAAGTTTGGACGTTCAAGTAGTTTATTTATCTGGAAATAACTGATGTGACCGAGTTTTTTATGAAGTTCAAGCATTGTTATACCAGACTTATGCACGCTTGCTAAAGAAGTCACACAAGTAGAGTTGAGTGCATACAAATCGTGTATTTCTCGTATCACAGCTACACAAGATGTTTTCGAGTCATATATAGTACAAGTATTTATAAAGAACACCTGGACCTCCCCCATATCAAACCATATAGGCCTGTCAAGCGCGGTCATTCGTCAGGCTTACACGCCAGTCTCTGCTAATCAGCACATACTAGCTAATAGCTTCCCCATTATCTAGATGCTACCTTATAGAGTAAAGACCAGCGGCAAAGAAATATGAGCATTTTACAAGTTTTTGCAAGTCCTGCGACACGTGCTGACATATCCGCATCTGGTGTGATGACGTGCAACCGTTCTAGAACCTGACTTCTCCCATCAATACTGAGTATCCCCTGTCAACTATCCATCACCTTCGACACTCCCATCAATACTGAGTGCCCCTCCGCTGTCCTTGACATCCCCGCCGCCCTCCTGCCGCCCTCCTTCCTTAGGCGCTCCCCTGTCAACTGCGCCGTCCCCACATCAATACCTGTTCCCTGCCTTCTGTCTGATGCCCCCTGTCAAACACGCTGTCCATCTGTCCATTTTGCCTTCTCACCTTCTATTTGGTGCCGCCTGTCATTGCTCCAGTCCCTCCATCAGCGTTGTCATCCCCGCCGCCCTCCTGCCGTCCTGTCATCCTGTGGGACTCCCCTGTCAGCCATGTTGTCCCCCTCTGTTGTTGCTCTCTGGCCGCCGCCCTCCCGCCCTCCCAACTTTCTCATCTGCTCCCTTGTGAACCATCGGTTTCTTACCACCTCCCGCCCCCTAACAAGCTCGCTGTCAGTCGCACTTTCAAATCACACCTTACCGCAAGATCTTTGGTGAAGCCAAGGTGGCATCCACTGCGCCGCCTTCTTTCTTGTGTAGAACAGTAATCATTGATTATCATGTGTAAAACTAGTTATCACTGATTATCAGGCACTCAGCAGGCACGGCGCACTCTGTATACGTGACTCATGATGGATGACTTGTGACGCATCCCAAGGTTCAAGTACTTACACCTGATCTCCGAGCGCCACAAAGGTCCAGCTTGGTACATGTCCCTGACAGCTTAGATAGATGCAATATGATTTCACTATCTACAAACAGTAATGAGGCAGCGCCTGAATGTATTAGTTGGAGGCCGAGGGCCCAATCTCAGCCTGCGTGGGTCCCTTAGTCTTCGGGCCTCTTTTCTTGTCCTTGTCTGAAAGCTGCTTCCTGGGCTTTCGGGTGACGAGAGAAACACCACTGACCGCAAAGACACCAGTCTGCGGTGTTGCAACTGGCTGCGGCGTGGCGATTGGCGATGCATGCAGAGCGGAGGTCGCTGGCATGAACGTAGTGGACGAGCCTGCAGCCATGGCCAAGGAAGTGTCGGGCAACAGTTCGGATGCATCTGCGGGCGTGCCAGAGGAAGAGTCGGCCATGGTGCCTTGGTCTACCGCTGGAGGTGATGTCTCAGGGACAATAGTGGCGGCAACTCGAGCATCGAAGCGCTGCTGCTCCCAGGTCTCAGCCTCGCTCTGGGAAAGGCTGCGGAAATGAGTTGAGCCTGATGACCATGCATTGTACAAGGTCTGCAGCTCGAGCCAAGCCAATCGAGCCTGGGGCAACAAAGTGGGGCAGAGGCCAGTTAACAACAACAACACCAAAATTCTCCGTGATGTGCGCGTCAAAATTCGTGTAGAACATCTTTGATACAGAGCGCGGAGCGACGGCCTCATCTGCGGAAGCGATTGCATTGTTAGCGTGCTTTCGGCGTTATCCTTCAGCGGTGACTGGCGACTCACGCAGCTTTTCGGTGATGAGCTTGCTAGTCTTGCTTTTCAATGCCATGAGCTTGGTCTTGTATGTTTTAGCAGTCCCTAAGTTGCAGACCTCGAATCAATGCCCAGTACAACAATTGGAAGTGTGCTTACCTTGAATACCACTGAGACAGTAACATTCAAACTTGACCGCGTAATCCGAGATCGACATTTTGTTGGTCAGCTGGAAGAACTCGTCGACGACATCTCCACTTGTCCATACTTGGGGACAGCTGACGGCTTGTGTGTCCGAGCGAACGCCAAGCAGGAGCATCTCGAGCCCCGTACGGTTATGAAGAGACTCCAACTGTGGGAGCGCGTTAGCCGTGCAATGCGCCCGTAGCTCTCAACGATGCTTACCTGGCTTTGCACGCTGGCCAACGATGCACGAGCGTCGTGGAAGGCGTTCAGCGCAACACTGTGTGTGGTGGCCTTCTTCATCTCCTTCAGTTCTGCAATTCGTACCAGCTCCTCGTCTGTTGCTGCAATCTGTTCTTCCTTCGACATAGCTTTCCAGATGTCACAAATTTGCGGGGCGAAGTCATGGACTTTCGGTCGAGGAGCGTTGGGGGGAAGACCTATATAGAGTTGAGATGGAAGAGCTGCCCTCGTCAACAAAATGATATAAGCACGCACCCTCATTTCTAGCCCTCGTCTCCTTCGATAGGAACGCGTCCCACCGGCTTGTTTGGCGAGTATTCTTCTCCTTGCTCGACTGCTGGAGCTGTCTCTTGTACCAATACTTGACGCTGTTGGTGCCGAGATCCCCATGCAGTGCCTCTGCCAGCTTCCACACCTCAGACAAAGCGTTGTCGAGCTTTTGATTCACGCTGGCATTTTTTTCCTTGCGCTGTTGAGAGCGGGCTGCTTTTTCTGCCGGTGTAAGGGACTTCTGGGACTTCTTTTTTTTGATGCGGTAGCGCCATGGGATGCGCAACTTCGTCTTGGGCACCGCTCGGTTGCTGCTAAGATAGCGCTGCGCCGCCTTGGAGACTATTACAACCATGGTACCGAGCCCGCTGAGGAGGGAGCAGGAGCGGCAGAGGGATCTTTTGCGAGTGTGGCGCGAATCCTTCAACAATTTTCAACAACGTCACGTTTGCATTCGATAGCGAGCCTTATACTGCTGACATCAAGCAAACATTCAAACTACATGTAAAAGAGGCAATTACCACTGCATATCTGTGAAGTACTCAGGGCCTTGCAAAGTTCCGGACACGGGACGCCCGATTGACAGGGAGTTCAATCAGCGGCCAGAGCCACTTCGCCTCCTGCATGGAGATGACATTGGCAAGTGTGCGGGCAAACTGATCCCTGCTGGTCGCTTGCACGTAGGCGGTGTAGACATTGAGGATGTAGTCGTTGGGGAGACCATGCCGATCGAAGTACTTGTCGAGCATGTTGCCGAGAGAAGGGACAATCTTGCGTACAAAGGGCGGCGGGCTGACCAAAGACAAGAGAATCTGGCCGCAAGCATTGCGAATGTCAAGAAAAATGGGAGGGAGGGTGTCCAAGTCTGCAGGAGCTACAGGCAATATTAGTTGTAATCAGAGAGACGGTTTCAATCATCAAGCTTACCATGCCGTGAAACTCCAGCAGCTCGACTGGCACCGCCTGCATCTCCCGATTCTCTTGCGTTGTTAGTGACACCAGGTCCTCTGCTGCCTGAGCCCGACTTTGCCTTACCTTTCCTTTTCTTGTTCCTAGCTGTCTCTCTAGCGGAAGCCTCAGGGCAATCATGCTCAAAGCCGGAGTCAACAGCGACAGCCAATGGGGACAAGGTAGCAGTGCACCTCAACTTGTGGGACGTTGACGAGGGCTTTGGGAGATGCCTCTGAGCTTCTGGAGAGCTGTCACGTAAGTGGTCGAGTCGCGGATACAGTCCGGAAATAGGGCAGGCAAATGTCTCGTGGCTCCTCGCTGGACGCGCCGGTGTTGAGGCTGTCAAGGCTGTTTGGCTTGAGGGAGCTGGATTTTGAGGCTGCGCCGTGCTTCGAGGTTGCGGTGGCCTTTGAGGTTGCGGATTGTCCAGCCCAATGGCATTCATGTCCGCATTGAGTACCTCCAGCTCTGCGGCTCTTTGTTGGGCACTCAGTAGGTCTTTGCCTCTTAAGAGCATATGCGAGAGTGTATCCAGCAAGTTTTGGCATGATACGAGCAATGGGTCCTCTTGCCCGTGGAAGAAGCTGTGCACATCCTTCCTGCAAACAATAGTGAGCACGATAGAGAAGGTCTGATACAACATGTACATACCATTTTGTGCCGATACACTCACGTCCGCTGTTCCCCTGCAGCACCGGGTAACATTCCCACGCATCTGTCAGTAGGGCTCGCAATGCTGAATGCTGCAAGAGCTGTACAAGAGCTTCGATCTGTTTGATGGCCATGCAATTTCAGATTGAATGTAGAAACGGGGCGAGCAGTTCTAACCGCTGTATGTTGAAGTGGCTGGAACACACAAAGGCGATAGGAAGTGTTGGAAATCCCTTTCCTACAGTGTACCGAGGCCAGCTATGATGTTGAAAGACACGTGCAATCTCTCACACAACAGAGATCATGGTCACCCGCCTCCCCGACAGTCTTTCACCCGCTCTTGACCTGATGCAACATGGTTACCTTGCAAAGACCCCTAGCTGACCGACCATTGCCGTTTCTCTCAAGACCTTGGAACTCCTATATTGATTGCACCAAAAAAAAGCCTTGTACAGCGTGGAGGCATTCACGAAGGTCTTGTGCGACTACTACCAGGTATGTGAGCTACAATGACAATCACGTGGTACTGAGTACATTTTGGATGCCCTATCGCCGGCAATTACAAGAAGTCTTAGCAGATACTTTTGAATTGTATCTCTGCATCATCCGGCATGTAGATAAACTTGTGCACGCCACTCTCGGCTGGGATGGGCCAGTGTCACGACCATGCACACTTTTTCCTTTCTTTTCCTTTTATTTTCGTTATCCTACCTTCTCAATTTCCTTATCTTATCTTATCGATGGTACATGGCTACTGCATGTGATCAAGTGCATGTGACAGACTGGTCACATGATCATAGAAGGTGCTGGAACATTGTAGAACATCGCACCACAGCACACCATACATTCCCACGGCAGTGTTAGGAGTACAGACCCGGTACCAGGGGTCCTTGTTTGAGATGTATATAAACCCACCCTGTAGCTCCCTAAAGACCTCAGATTCTACCTCCTGGTCTTTAGGTGACGTCCACCTTGTACCTAGTCCTTCACATTACTAATATAACCTGGTCTTTAGCTCATTGTCAGCTGATCCCTCGTCGTCGTGTCTCCACTCCTCCTCATCACCTATACTCCTGTCGTCATCGTCCACGCGAGTTCGCTCGTCGTTCCTTTCCCCCTTGTCGTCACTCCCTCGCTCTTCATAGAGTTGGGTTGTGTTCCTGACATTAGGTAGAATCTCTGTACGCTCGCCTGGACGTCGCGCAATCGCACACATCCTTTTCCCCAAAGTTTTAAAAAGTTTAGTCCCCCCGGTTTACCAGTACGTTGTATTGGCCCGGACCTTTGATCTTACATCTCACTTCGTGGTTGTAGTGCCTAAGGACATACGCATTCGTCGCCGTGTACCCGAGTCCTTCTTTGAAGCTCGCCGAGAACTACGTGAGCAAGGTCGTCCTCGTCTCTACACAGAAAAAGACCTTGAAGCTATCGTCTCCTACGTCTCACGTCGTCCCCACTATCACCCTCTCGGCACCCGACTCCCAGCCTTTGACCACAAAAAGTTTGCTCGTGACAACGAGTCTATTAAGGAACGTGTACGCACGGAGCGCGCACAAACACTCTCCGACCGCGTTGAGAAACCATCTCTCAAGGATCGTATCGCTCGGGCACCTGCACCCCCTCGACCGGACGCGCAAAAACCTGTGACGCTTGACTTCCACAAATTCTCAATCAAGGATCAAGTCGGTATCCTCAAGCCGAAGATTGAAGCCACTACTAAACGCCTCAAGATCCTCATCGAACTTACTCGCGACCGCAACGACTCACAGGTCAAGTCAGTTTTGCTACTCAACGACAAGCTTCTGTACCTCACAGAGCATACGGAGGAAGTACTCTCCACCCGCACGCCGGCCCAGCTCAAAGCATTGAACTGGGGTCTGCAGTCAGTAGGACAGATCAACTTCACGCAATTACGCAAGAGGTTGACAGAAGTTACGAGTCGAGTTGCATTCGTAGCAGACGGAGGATATTTTGAGAAACTCCCTTTGTAGTAGATAGCAATCATTGAGTGCGATAATCATTTCCACGTCTTTGATCCCGACGATCTTCAGGACTGTTACGATAACGAAGAGGACCACGCATATATTGAAATCTGCGAACAACAGCCGTGTCCAAATCGAAATCAAAAGTTTGTAGTATCCCGTCATTTCAGAGAAGGACAACGATACCGTGGATACGTAGCTTGCGATAACAGTCAAATACCGTTGATTGTCGGAGTTCCTGAAGAAGTCGAGGTCAATACCAGTTTAGTTGTACCGGAAAACCCACCGGCTCCACCAGACGATACCCTCATTATTCCTGTTCCCATCATCCCCGAAACCATACCGGAAATCCCACCGGTAACTCCTGAAGCGCCCACCGTCGTCCCCATCAATTCCGCACCTGTCACGATGACAACACCCGCAGTCGATCCTGCCTTGATTGCAGCCATTGTAGCTGCAGTTACACAAGCAATGCCAAGACCGCAAGTCACGGTCAACAATAACGACACCAAGCCCGATAGATACAAGGGCGAACATGGCCGTGACTTAGAACGGTTCTTGTCACAATGCGAGGCTTACTGGGTGACCGCCAGTATTACCGATGAAAGAACCAAGGTCCTGACAGCAATCTACCGGTTGTCAGAAAAGGCCGCCCAATGGGCAATACCGGTCACGGATCATATGGCTGACCACAACGGTAACTTACCGGCCAACCTCGACACCTGGGCCAAGTTTAAAACTGAGCTCAAGAAGTACTTCGGCGATGCAACGCCCGAAGATACTGCTATCCGTGAGTTGGAGAAGCTCTGTGGAGCTGAGAAGAAGGAGAAGAACGCGCGTGACGTAGGAACATATGTCACAGATTTCCAATCCTACGTGGGCCGCATCTCCGGATTAAGCGACAAGGACAAGGAGATCCGCTTCATCAAGGGCCTCCCAGAGTACATCTATGGTAGATTGGCAACTGCCGAAGCTCCGCCAACGAACTATCAGGGGTGGATTGATAGGTCTCTGAAAATGGCGGCTGCGTATGCCCGCATCAGAGAAACAACGGAGAAGAAAATTCCGTCTGTTCCCTCGTCGACCACGTCGAGACCTACTCAGTCCAGCCCCGGTTTACTCCGGTTCCTCGCGCTCCAACGGTCCGGTTCCTATGGAGGTTGACGCCTCCAAGATGCAACAAGGTCGGCGGTGTTATAACTGCCAGGAACTTACGACGGATCCCAGTCACATTGCACGCACGTGCACCAAGCCTGCAGTTCCTCGTCCACCTCCTCGTGGACCACGCGTAGCTGCTACCAATGGGGAGGCATCTTCTTCTCGGCCGAAGAAAAGAAGCCTGAGAAGAAGAAGCGTCGAACTCGTCGGAGTATCGGAAGTGACACTCAAGGCCGTACTAGGAGAACTGGAGAAGTTGAGGGCGGAGAACGCCGACCTCAAAAAGAGATTGGAGGAGGGTTTTTGATTCGGGCCGTGATTCGAGCTGCGCAAGCACGCGCCCCACGTTACCATGTACTAATAGATTTTCCATACTCGCATCTGATGTACTAGAGACTGGTTCTGAATCCGAACATTTTCACGTACCTATCACAGTCTCAGGAGTGCGGAGATCTAAAGAAGTCGCAGCTATGATTGATAGTGGAGCCTCGACACTATTCATTCATAAACGGTTTGTTCGAGAGCATCGTATTAGGACCCGGAAGTTGAAACAACCCATCCCGGTGTACAACATAGACGGAACCCCAAATCGAGATGGGGCTATTGATGAGGTTGCCATTCTCAATATGAGGATAGGAGACCACGAGGAAAGGACCATTTTCACGGTCACTGATATTGGGCCAGAAGACGTGATCATAGGAATTGATTGGTTGCGGTATCACAACCCCACCATTGATTGGTACGAAGGTATCATCAGGATGGATGGATGTCCTGATGCATGTAAACCCAGAGAAAGGGTTGAGGAAGCGAAGGAGGTTGCAGCTAAGAGAACAGCTGAACCTAAACGGAAGAAGAGGACCCCGGGATTACGGAAAGTTGTGGAACAACTTCCGTATTTGCCGGTGGATACGGAGGAAACCGAAGAAGACCTCGAAGAGACCACGGAAGGTTCAGGAAGTTTGGATGGGGCCGAATCGCCGAAGTTACAGGCACAGGCCACTACTCAGCTCGGTGGAAAAGGAACTCCCCGACGCATTGTACGCACACGTCCGACACCCATGGTACAAGAAGGCGAACGTTTGTTCACTCTGGCAGGGTATACGTATTCTAGTGAACTAGCGGAGGTTGAGAACCGGGTGAAACCGGTGAAAACCTTTGAGGAGATGGTACCTGAACAATATTGTCAACATGCTCACATCTTCTCTGAAACGGAATCTCAACGACTTCCAGAACACAAGTCGTACGACCATGCAATTGAGTTGATTCCAGAAGCAAAAGGATTCCACGCAAAAGTCTACCCGCTTTCACACCCTGAGCAAGAAGAGCTTGACAAGTTTATCCGAGAAAACCTAGAAAAGGGGTATATTCGACCGTCGAAGTCCCCAATGGCGTCACCCTTCTTCTTTGTAAAGAAAAAGGATGGAAAGTTACGCCCAGTACAGGATTACCGGAAGTTGAACGAAGTCACTATCAAGAACAGGTATCCATTGCCGTTGATCTCCGAACTTATGGATAGACTGCGAGGCGCTAGGTTCTTTACCAAGCTAGATGTCAGATGGGGATATAACAATGTCCGTATCAAAGAAGGTGATGAACACAAGGCAGCGTTTGTAACCAACCGTGGACTTTTCGAACCAACCGTCATGTTCTTCGGACTGACAAACTCTCCGGCTACGTTCCAGAACATGATGAATGATATTTTTGCCGACCTCATTGCCGAAGGCAAAGTCACGGTCTATTTAGACGATATCCTTATCTATTCCAAGGAAATATCCGAGCACCGCGAGGTGGTACATGAAGTTCTGAGACGGCTCAGGCAACACGACCTATTCTTGAAACCTGAGAAATGCGAGTTTGAGAGGTCAGAAACGGAGTACCTTGGCGTCATCATTGGCCACAATCAGTTACGTATGGATCCTGTCAAGGTAAAGGCAGTGGCTGAATGGCCCGTACCGCAGAACGTCTCCGACATCCGCCGATTCCGTGGGTTTGCAAACTTCTACCGAAGGTTCATCAGGGACTTCGGGAAGATATGTAAACCCCTAGACCGTCTCACAGGTAAGGTCCCTTGGAAATGGGGTCCTGAAGAACAGTCAGCGTTCGATGAACTCCGCCGACAATTCGTGGAAGCACCAGTATTGGCAATGTGGAGTTTTGATAGACCCACACGTTTGGAAACGGATGCATCCGGATATGCAATGGGAGGGGTGTTGGAACAACAAGCCGAAGACGGCACGTGGCACCCAGTAGCCTATCGGTCTGAAGGCATGACTGAGACCGAACGAAACTATGAGATCTACGACCGAGAACTTATGGCAATTGTGCGAGCCCTTGAAGACTGGCGTCATTATTTGGAAGGGCTACCAGAGAAATTCCCTATTTTCTCTGACCACAAGAATCTCGAGTATTGGAAGACCGCTCGCAATTTGACACGTCGTCAAGCGCGTTGGTCATTGTTCCTCTCACGTTTCAACTTTGAGATCATTCCAAAGCCCGGGAAATCTATGGGAAAGTCGGATTCCATGTCACGATTGGGCCAACATGAGGTCAAAGACGAAGAAGACAATCTGTCACAAGTAGTCTTAGCGCCTGAGGTTTTCCGAGCTGCCGCTTCTCAACGTGGGCAAGCTAGTGTACAGCCAGACAGAGACCTGTTGAAACGTATCCGTGACTGTTCTCTTCGAGAAACCGAGGTGGCAGAAGCACTTGCCAAAGTCAAGAAACTCGGACCTCGTCTTCTTAGCCGGGGACTCGAAGAGTGGAACAACGAGAATGGACTGTTATTGTTCCGGGGAAAAGTTTATGTTCCTAAAGATGACGAAATCCGAAAAGAACTAGTTCGGAGACATCACGACTTACCCGCCGCTGGACATCCGGGCAGGTACAAAACGCTGGAACTACTTTCTCGGAACTACTGGTGGCCTAGCATGACACGCTTTGTCAATGACTATGTAGACACGTGTGATACTTGTCAAAGAACCAAGACATACCCCGCCCCACCACGTGGTCCACTCAATCCACTAGATCCGCCCAATGCTCCATGGGAAAGCGTTACCACGGACTTCATTGTCAAGTTACCGACATGTAAAGGATACGATTCTATCACGGTTGTAGTTGATCGGACAACAGCGCAGGTGCATTGTTATCCATCACGAGAAAGCATGAAAACTCCCGAACACGTGCAGGACTATATTGCAAACGTGTTTCGACTCCATGGTGTACCTCGTCAGATGATCTCAGACCGTGGATCGGTATTCGCGTCCAAGTTTCTCCGTGCTATCTACGATGCACTCGGAGTAAAGTCGTCTATGTCCACTGCGTACCACCCTCAGACAGACGGTAAAACAGAACGTATGAACCAAGAGATAGAACAATATCTCCGAGTATTCTGTTCCTTCCGACAGGATGACTGGGTAGACTGGTTGCCAATTGCGGAGTTTGCGCTCAATAGCCGAGTACACTCGTCCACCGGGAAGGCCCCCTTTGAACTGATCTATGGGTATCTACCAGAGTTCCAGGTGCCTTTGAATCCGGTATCAAACGTTCCTGCAGCAGACGAGCGTCTTCGAGCACTTCGAGAAGCCCAAGAAGATGCCAAAGCTGCGCTACAACTCACAGCAGAACGCATGAAGCGATTCTATGATCACGGAGTTACAAAGGCGCCGCAGTTTAAAGTTGGTGATAAGGTTTACGTGGAGCGCGAGAAGCATCCAAAGGAACAGCCGGTGGCAAAACTAGCACCGAAACGAGATGGTCCTTATGAAGTCTTGGAAAAGATTGGGGACCTGAATTATCGGGTCAAACTCACCATTCGAGACAAGCGACACCCCGTGTTCCATGTAGATAGGCTACGACCGGCCAAAACGGCAAGTTTGGTTCCCAACCGGGAATTTCCTGAACTGGATCCGATCGTGGTTGACGAAGAAGAGGAGTACGAAGTAGAACAGATCCTTGATTCTAGAATCTTTGGACGGAAGAAAGAGTTTCAGTACCGCGTCAAGTGGAAAGGATACCCAGATTCAGAAAACTCCTGGGAACCCGCAACCAACGTTACTCATGCTGATGAAGCAGTTAAAGATTTCCACAGACGGCACCCAGGAGCTCCACGACCAATCGCTACATCTCTATTCTTGGCAATGAATTTCCGACCAATCAACGAGAATTTTGAGAAACTACCTTCAGAAACTCTACGACGCGTATCCTTGTGGGAAGACGGAAAAGACTCAACTCCTGCCTTCCGGAGAAAAGGCCTTTAGGAGGGGGGTAATGTCACGACCATGCACACTTTTTCCTTTCTTTTCCTTTTATTTTCGTTATCCTACCTTCTCAATTTCCTTATCTTATCTTATCGATGGTACATGGCTACTGCATGTGATCAAGTGCATGTGACAGACTGGTCACATGATCATAGAAGGTGCTGGAACATTGTAGAACATCGCACCACAGCACACCATACATTCCCACGGCAGTGTTAGGAGTACAGACCCGGTACCAGGGGTCCTTGTTTGAGATGTATATAAACCCACCCTGTAGCTCCCTAAAGACCTCAGATTCTACCTCCTGGTCTTTAGGTGACGTCCACCTTGTACCTAGTCCTTCACATTACTAATATAACCTGGTCTTTAGCTCATTGTCAGCTGATCCCTCGTCGTCGTGTCTCCACTCCTCCTCATCACCTATACTCCTGTCGTCATCGTCCACGCGAGTTCGCTCGTCGTTCCTTTCCCCCTTGTCGTCACTCCCTCGCTCTTCATAGAGTTGGGTTGTGTTCCTGACAGCCAGACTGGAGGCCAAAGAATGCATGCCGCACGTGCTGTTATGTAGTACATGACAACCACTAACCTCAACTCCCCAACCTCACGTCTTCTTACAGCTCGATGACGAGCCCCCTCTCACTTTCAGTCAACTGTACGCAATGGACGGTAACAACAGCCTCAAGCAAATGGCCACAACAACTGATTGCACAGCCACGGACTCTTGAGTTCTGGATGACAGTACCTACTTTCTCTCACGCCAGTTTGTTGATCAGTATGCGAAGGAGGTGCAAGGGAGAGAAGCCAAGGGTCCAGCAGTGCGGAGGTGAGGCAACAACCACGAGGAAGATTCAGACGAGGAAGGCAAGGCTGAGGGCAGTAGTAAGGTGGTAGAGGGCGACTCAACGGATGGGCTACAGCAGTCTGAGAACAGTGCGGCCCCCGTGCACACCATTGATGGGTTGGGAGTGACTGACAGTGCCCACAAGCTGGACTCCAACCTTTGCAAGAAGCTGCTTGACCAGTGGGTTGATAACTGGAAAAGTGCTGCAAAGGAGGAGTCCAAACAGATATGGTCTATCTTTGACGAGTTGGGGATATTTGCATCTGCTTGTCGCCACGGTCTCGTACTCTGGCTTATGGATATGGTCAAGTCAGGTGAACTGTACGTCCCCTTTTTTCATTGAGTCCCGCAGCTGATGGCTACCTTCAGTGCAAAATACCCTCTTGCAACAGTGGCAAAGGTCTTGGAGAGTATCAGGAAAGATACTCTCGGAGGGTACAACATTGGATGCACCTTCCTTTCAACTGTCCAGCGCAGCTCGCTTGGCCTTGTTCAAATATACTGAGACTCAATTGAGACTCCGCACTGATTGTGCGCTTAGCGCCAGTAGTTACCATATATAACACTTACTCTGATCAATGCATGACTACCACTTTTGATCTCCATCTCTTTGTCTGACCACCACCTTCACCTAAGGCTCATTGTCGTGCACTACTGCTCATACCTTTCTAATAGGCCTGGCTTTTCAGGAGAAGAACAGCTGCTTCTGTGTCTGTGCCTTCCATGGCTACAGCCACTGCCATACTTGCCAAATGCGGTTCCACCACAACAACCTCACTGGCGCCGGCCTCGAGGACCTTGAAACAATGGAGCGGATCTTCAGCGCATCGAACCAGCTCGCCTTGGTCACTTGCTACGCCCCCCCCCTACTGACGACGCCTCTTCATTGAGGCATACTTCCGGCAATGGGACGAGGACAAGAGCCTCAACACCGGCACATTCATCCTCAGCAATTACCAACAAGCTCTTGAGGTGATCGAGCACGACGGCGAAGTCCTTTGAGAAGCAATGGAGTCTCTTGGGATCACCAAAGCCAGCATAGACAAATGGGAGCACGAGGAGCTTGGGCTCTTTGCACGTCTAGGTGACAAAGATGACTACAATGTCCACACCGTTGCCTATGTTGAGCTACTGCAGAAGCTTTGGGACTTGGAGTCAAGAAGAGCACAAGTGAACACATGTTTTCTACAGTACACGCCTTCCGTTGCCAGCTCTGGTTCAGCTAACTACTGCAAGGAGCTCGTTTCTACCAGACGCCTTGAGAGCAATCGATGCCACACGATGGAACAATATGAGCGCATCAGTCACAACATGTGCGCACTTGAAGTTGAGATGGGATTGACCGTGTGCTGGACTTCCTATACCGAGCAATACAAGGCAACTCTCAAGTACATCAAGGACCGCAAGTACCATCAAGCCCTCAATAAGCTGCAGAAGCTGGTCACGCAGCAATTGTTTGAGCTGCACAAGGTCAACGTCACTCAAACAGGTGAGCATGGTCCTGTCTTTCTTATACTTGTTCTTATGTGCCGTGGTCTAGGTTACAAAATGAGGACTCACATAGCAAAATCCCTTCAAACACAATGCAAAACCATTCAACGTGCTGTCAAGGCGTACAACGCTGCCGCCGCCATGCTCAATCCCCCTTGCCCTGCTCTTGACTGGTCAAACATCTCCGGCTTCAATCTTCTTGAGGAGTTCTCTCCCCTACAAGACACTCACAACGACATATGCAGCAAGGAGTGGAGCAAGCCCACAATCCGCAAAGCCATGAAACTTTGACATCGCCTGGCTTGAGCTCGAGAAGAGGTTGCCCGCCTCAACGTTGAGGTTTGCCATTTGCACATGGCTATCCGTGATGAATGGCAACTATTCAACAACACCCTCAGACGCCTCGATCTCAGCAAGGACCCCATCTTTGGCGCGACCACCGACTTCGTTGCACGACAGAAGAAGATCAATAACCATCTCCTGCGGTGAATAGACCAGGTGTATGCACTCAAGGGCTTCACCGGTGTGAAGGGCCCCGGAACACGACTGGGAGGTACTATGCAACCACCAGCGGGTGAGCATTTCGACGGGCTGCTGGTAATGTGTGAGCTTCCCAATGAACTGCTTGTACCCACAAAGGTTGGCGAGGATGACAACAATGGCAATGAGCCGGATACCTTCAATGCTGACAACAACGAGCAGGCCTCCATTGATAGCCTTATACAATTTGTATCTGAATTAGCACTTTGATTTCAGTATGTAGTGACATTGTTCTGCAATGTATTTGTTTCTGTGACAGCTATCAAGAATGGCATCAAAAGGCGCAGCCTTGTGGTGTGTATATGCTTGGCGTTGAATGAACGAAAGCTTCATCACTGTGATAATGACATACTTCTCAACCTGCGCCGCTCCTCACTATATGGCGGTTTGGTGCCATGTTTCTATTTCCTTCAGATGCGTCATTTTTTACAACACGCAATGCTAATTGAGATGTGTCATAGTACAGTAGTATAGTGACATATCATGAGAAAGCAAAAGGCATAAAGAGTCCGTGGAACAGGAGGCCGAGATGAGAAGAATAGAAGGGACAGGTGCTTGATGCCGCAGAAACACAGCTAGGGTGCAGGGGGTGAGGGGAGACGGAGGCAGAGCAGCTGATGGGTGTGCTTGCAGGTAGTCAAGATCTGAGAGTAAAGACACAAGGTTGTCAATGCCAGCATAAACAACATACAGTAAAGGCAGTTGTAAAGAGGGACGGGTGAGCTTAAGAGACGGATAGGGACGACAAGCAGGGTGACAGGGACGTCGAGAAGGACAAGGAGAGAGAATAATTGAGGGAGGCAAGGGGAATTGTATTATGCATTGCCACAACCACGACAAAGACAGAGCTGCAAATCTCACTTACCCTGGAAGCTTGAACTTCCATTGCTTGTCTACCATGTCTCTCTGAGTGATACTTGACGTTAATCTCCCACCCAATTGTCAGCACTAATGAAACTCCGCTAGGCGCGGGCTGATGGCGGCAAACCGAGAGCTCGGCGGGGGACTTGGGTGATTTGTGAGCTCCTCAACAGCTAGTCACATAGTAATCTTAGGCAATTACATGGGACAATAAATATGACTGAAGGGTACATATTTCAGTGTATAAGAGGGTACATATTTTAGTATATAAGACTGTTACATAGTGTACAAAACCTTACTGATGGCATTGTGAGTCTTCCAATTCCCCCTTTCTAGTAAAGCTCTATTCATGCATCTGTCAGGCTCTTTGTTTATTCTGTTTGCACTGATCACATACTCACACATGTCTCACAGTGTATCATGGTTGCTGAGATTGCATTTGGAACAGCTGCCCTTTTCCTTTTCCGGTAAAGCTCTATTTATGCGGCCTTATGCATACCAGAGCAGGTGGGGGTGCTGGTTTTGAGGTGAGCAGCACTATTTCTATGCTGACTATCAAACAACATACTGAATACACTTTGCATGTTAAGCTTGATGATGAAGAGGAAAATTATCAATCAACAGCCCTGGCACAGGGTTGAGTATGAATGCTATAAGTACAGGGATGTGCGTACCTGGCACAGGGTTGAGTCAACCAATCGGAGTTAGGTCTGAGGTTTGAATGGACACAAGAAGATAACCAATGACATAATAGTCTGTGTTGAATGGAGGTGATTGACAGCTGGTGAGAGCATTGTGCTTCATGCCTGCCACCACCTCCTCGTTGATATCCACTCTGTGTCCCTGTTTGTCACGTCAAGCCCCGTCTCCATGTCAAACAAGGGGACCTTGTCCATGAGTGAGAGCTGGAAATATCAATACATCCATCTTCCTCTTCTCCTTCCTCAACATCCTCATCATCTTTCCATTGAGAACTGCCCCAGAATGTGCCTGAGTCAGAATCCTTGTCACTTTCACCACCTGTGCTGTGATCTTCTTGACCAATGGACTTAGAGTTGCGAGCTGGGAGTTTGGGTTTTGGAATGGCAGTAGTGATAGGAAGCGGTCGACCCTGAACAGTAATTCTGACATGTGCAAATGGCTTCTCTGGGGTGGTAAAATGATTAATATCACAATGTGTACTGTTAGAACACATGACTGGACTCACTACTGACACTGTTCGATCAAACATTTACATAAGCATTTCTTGCGCCCTTCCAGTCTCGATTGAAATGTAGCGTCAGCTTCAGTGCTGACGACAGCCTGTATGAGAAGGATTTTGTAGATTGGTGGTAATATTATCTGTAGCTGTCCACTTATATTATGTACTTGTAACTGAATGAAAGCTAATTTTATTTGTGTACAGCTACAGAAGTAACAGTACATGTATGCTGTATTTACGAAGAGTATTCAGTACCCCGCCCGCACAATTCAAGCTCCGGATTGCACAACATATAGAGTTCTGTACTCACCGTGTGTAAATACCAGGCCTGGGCGTGGCGCAATCAACAACGTTGTCGTCAATAGTTGCGTTGATGGTGGTTCAAGTGTAAAAGACAGGCTGTATTGTCAGCCAAGGACGAGTGAACCAGGACGCGATCAGCTTTCCAATTTGGGCGCCAATTGTAAATGCCCCAAAATGTACGTACCCCGACGATCACTGATTGATCTCCGTTTGGATCGAACAGTGCCAGTCTTAATTCCCACATGACTTGCATGTAAGCAATGCAAACAGAGGAAAAACCTGTGCAAGTTGAGGACAACAGAAGCATAGGCTGGCAGAGGTATAAATAGAGCTTTACCAGAAAAGAGACAGGGTGGCTGTCCCAAAGGCCGTCTAAGTAACCATGATACACTATGAAACATGTGTGAGTATGTGAGCACTGCAAACAGAATAAACAAAGAGCCTGACAGAGGCATAAATAGAGCTTTACTGGAAAAGGAGAATTGGAAGATCTACAATGCCATCTGTGAGTTTTGTACACTATGTAACAGTCTTATAAACCAAACTATGTACTCTCTTATATACTAAAATATGTACCCTCTTAATTATATCTACTATGCTATGTAATTGCCTAAGATTACCATATGTACTAGCTATTGATGAGCTCACAAATTGCCCAAGTCCCCCGCCAAGGGTGTGCCGCCATCAGCCCGCGCCCAGCGGAGTTTCATTAGTGCTGACAATTGGGTGGGAGATTAACGTCAAGTTAACGCACAACTTACTTGGATTCGTACCTTACCACTCTGCTCACATTGTCCCCCTCCGGGTGACATACGAACAACTGGAACAATACAGCGTGGCCCCTGCGCGAGGATGACACGCTTTCCCGGAGTGGTAGGCCTGCGGGTCTCGGTGTTTGTTGTTTTGCGGGCGTTGCGTTCAGCTCAGTTTTGAAATCAACATCAACATTGTTGCGCTGATAGACATCATCTGCGCTCATGACTTGACGTTAATCTCCCACCCAATTGTCAGCACTAATGAAACTCCGCTGGGCGCGGGCTGATGGCGGCACACCCTTGGCGGGGGACTTGGGCAATTTGTGAGCTCATCAATAGCTAGTACATATGGTAATCTTAGGCAATTACATAGCATAGTAGATATAATTAAGAGGGTACATATTTTAGTATATAAGAGAGTACATAGTTTGGTTTATAAGACTGTTACATAGTGTACAAAACTCACAGATGGCATTGTAGATCTTCCAATTCTCCTTTTCCAGTAAAGCTCTATTTATGCCTCTGTCAGGCTCTTTGTTTATTCTGTTTGCAGTGCTCACATACTCACACATGTTTCATAGTGTATCATGGTTACTTAGACGGCCTTTGGGACAGCCACCCTGTCTCTTTTCTGGTAAAGCTCTATTTATACCTCTGCCAGCCTATGCTTCTGTTGTCCTCAACTTGCACAGGTTTTTCCTCTGTTTGCATTGCTTACATGCAAGTCATGTGGGAATTAAGACTGGCACTGTTCGATCCAAACGGAGATCAATCAGTGATCGTCGGGGTACGTACATTTTGGGGCATTTACAATTGGCGCCCAAATTGGAAAGCTGATCGCGTCCTGGTTCACTCGTCCTTGGCTGACAATACAGCCTGTCTTTTACACTTGAACCACCATCAACGCAACTATTGACGACAACGTTGTTGATTGCGCCACGCCCAGGCCTGGTATTTACACACGGTGAGTACAGAACTCTATATGTTGTGCAATCCGGAGCTTGAATTGTGCGGGCGGGGTACTGAATACTCTTCGTAAATACAGCATACATGTACTGTTACTTCTGTAGCTGTACACAAATAAAATTAGCTTTCATTCAGTTACAAGTACATAATATAAGTGGACAGCTACAGATAATATTACCACCAATCTACAAAATCCTTCTCATACAGGCTGTCGTCAGCACTGAAGCTGACGCTACATTTCAATCGAGACTGGAAGGGCGCAAGAAATGCTTATGTAAATGTTTGATCGAACAGTGTCAGTAGTGAGTCCAGTCATGTGTTCTAACAGTACACATTGTGATATTAATCATTTTACCACCCCAGAGAAGCCATTTGCACATGTCAGAATTACTGTTCAGGGTCGACCGCTTCCTATCACTACTGCCATTCCAAAACCCAAACTCCCAGCTCGCAACTCTAAGTCCATTGGTCAAGAAGATCACAGCACAGGTGGTGAAAGTGACAAGGATTCTGACTCAGGCACATTCTGGGGCAGTTCTCAATGGAAAGATGATGAGGATGTTGAGGAAGGAGAAGAGGAAGATGGATGTATTGATATTTCCAGCTCTCACTCATGGACAAGGTCCCCTTGTTTGACATGGAGACGGGGCTTGACGTGACAAACAGGGACACAGAGTGGATATCAACGAGGAGGTGGTGGCAGGCATGAAGCACAATGCTCTCACCAGCTGTCAATCACCTCCATTCAACACAGACTATTATGTCATTGGTTATCTTCTTGTGTCCATTCAAACCTCAGACCTAACTCCGATTGGTTGACTCAACCCTGTGCCAGGTACGCACATCCCTGTACTTATAGCATTCATACTCAACCCTGTGCCAGGGCTGTTGATTGATAATTTTCCTCTTCATCATCAAGCTTAACATGCAAAGTGTATTCAGTATGTTGTTTGATAGTCAGCATAGAAATAGTGCTGCTCACCTCAAAACCAGCACCCCCACCTGCTCTGGTATGCATAAGGCCGCATAAATAGAGCTTTACCGGAAAAGGAAAAGGGCAGCTGTTCCAAATGCAATCTCAGCAACCATGATACACTGTGAGACATGTGTGAGTATGTGATCAGTGCAAACAGAATAAACAAAGAGCCTGACAGATGCATGAATAGAGCTTTACTAGAAAGGGGGAATTGGAAGACTCACAATGCCATCAGTAAGGTTTTGTACACTATGTAACAGTCTTATATACTAAAATATGTACCCTCTTATACACTGAAATATGTACCCTTCAGTCATATTTATTGTCCCATGTAATTGCCTAAGATTACTATGTGACTAGCTGTTGAGGAGCTCACAAATCACCCAAGTCCCCCGCCGAGCTCTCGGTTTGCCGCCATCAGCCCGCGCCTAGCGGAGTTTCATTAGTGCTGACAATTGGGTGGGAGATTAACGTCAAGTATCACTCAGAGAGACATGGTAGACAAGCAATGGAAGTTCAAGCTTCCAGGGTAAGTGAGATTTGCAGCTCTGTCTTTGTCGTGTTTGTGGCAATGCATAATACAATTCCCCTTGCCTCCCTCAATTATTCTCTCTCCTTGTCCTTCTCGACGTCCCTGTCACCCTGCTTGTCGTCCCTATCCGTCTCTTAAGCTCACCCGTCCCTCTTTACAACTGCCTTTACTGTATGTTGTTTATGCTGGCATTGACAACCTTGTGTCTTTACTCTCAGATCTTGACTACCTGCAAGCACACCCATCAGCTGCTCTGCCTCCGTCTCCCCTCACCCCCTGCACCCTAGCTGTGTTTCTGCGGCATCAAGCACCTGTCCCTTCTATTCTTCTCATCTCGGCCTCCTGTTCCACGGACTGCGAAGACAATTCCGACGTGCCAATTCCCCCTTCCAGTGCTTACATAGTAGACTCCCCTTTCATGAGACATCATCTACCCTCCGTGACCACAGGCTCTGGTTCTCTCCCTGTCTCTTGCAAGACCTTAGAAGACAAGTCTATCATGGCCGACTCAATCAATCGGACTCTACAAGATCACATAAGCTGCCCAATCTCCCCGGTCCTTCTCAATATTGTCCTGCCCGTACAACCCACGCAACTGGCAGCATGGCATTTCCACTGCGAAACTTTCGTCTGCGGACTCCTCTTCTGCAGCCACGGGGATTTCTGCATATTCCAGCTACGCTTGCTCCAGATACTTTGGGCACTCCAATTGCGGAAACTCCACGTAGGAATGTTCTCAATGCCCCTGACGCGAGGGCAAGCGGGCGGGTCGCAGGTGAGGACCAATTTTTGTTAGCGGGGTATTTAGGCAGAACTCAACTCATAGTTTGTCATATGTTTCAGTTGCTATGACCTTAACAAGACCGTTATGCCGATACAGTGGCTGAATCTGACAAGCAAGGTACGCGGAATAGGACCCGTTGCTTTGAGTATCATCCACTGACTTTGGCGTACCGTGTAGACGTATCAAACAGTCAATATGGGCAGTATGGCAATTGACCAGCTGCAATAGATTCCTACGGATCCAACCACCGTGCGTATCGTGTTACATTTCATGGCTGTACTACTGATTTACATGTTGCTTGCAACAGACTGTAGACTCAGGCATTTCACTTCTGCATGTCCCAGACGCAGTCGCCAAGCAAATCAATGCCCCGGTTAGTTTGGCAACCATTATTGTTGCCACAACGTGTCGATATCTTAGAAATAGCAGGCTCACAAGATACAATTATAGAACACGGTGGAGGAAGGTCACACAACTTTTATTGCTTCATGACAACGAGAATACAGCTGACCAGTTTTAACTTTGCAGGGTTCTATACCTACCCGTGCTCATTATATATGTCACTCTCCCTCTCGTTCTCAAAAACATTGTTCAGCATACGTACAGACGACCTCAACCTGGGAAAGCTTAGCGAAGAGTCTACGTGTGTCCCATCTTTTTTCCTACGTATTGTGATCACTCAAGCTTTGTCCCACAGTGATTGCGTTGGAGGCATCATCAGCGTGGACTCACAGTCAGAATTCCCATCTAATCTCGCCGTTGTTGGGGGCATGTGAGACCACACAGAGCGGGGATACGCATGCACCTCGGGGTGAGCAAAGATTCTGGATGTTGGTGACTGCCTGCTTGCTGATCAACGCAGTACCACCATAACTTAGTCATCACTACGCTTGTTGCCTTAACTCCAGCTCTGGGTATAACCTGTAAAGTAGTCCATCTGAAGTGAGATTTGTTTGTGCAGTGCCTGAGAAGTAGTTCCAAACGAGCAAGGGTCATCTGTTGCAGTACTAGATGCATTTCTCAATGATCAAGTTGCATATGTACTACAACGATGGCTTCGTGGCTTGATCTGAGTATTACCTCATTATGTAGTACCACAGTGTTGGTGTGAGTAGAGCAATAATCCCCCTTTTTCACGCTCTTTCCGAAGCATTGACATTGCATGTGTTTATGCGGGGCGAGTACCTTCCAATGACCATGGCGGCCACTACAGGCTACAATCATATATTGTTTCAGCCACTCCTGGAAAATAGAGATGTTAATGATACATCCAGTGGCCCAAATTTTTCTTTTGTACCAGTGAGTTGTGTTTCATTACTGCAGTATTACATGCCTACCCATGACTTCACCCTCCATAACTCATCTACAGCCACCTACTCCGCATCCTGAAGCCGCTCAAGAAACAGAAATTCAAGCCTACTGGTGGCAAGGTCATTCCTGACGGCACACCGACAACCTCAATCTATGCGGGAGGTGAACGTGATACTCATTACCTTATGCCACGCAAAGCTCAGCAAGCACCTACCAGTCGCTTGGACTTCACCCAATCACCAAGTCTACTACCTGCTCTGCAGCAAGCAGACACAGTTGGTTCAGGGAGTGTACCACCTGGAACCGATGAAACACCATTGAGGAAGGGAGGAAAGGTGAGTCTTCCTCATGTCTTACTCACCATAGCTGAATACTTTTGACGCTCAGACACCTCACGAGCTGACAGATGACTTCCCCAATGGGCTCAGCCATTCTTGGACATCATGCACGAGCTGGACATCAGGAAACAGGACAAGTGGTACAAAGATCTACGCAGCCGCCATAGCAACGGTAGGGCTCGTAGACAAGTACCCCCTTACGGAGTGCGTCGTAGTAAGGACTATTACTACATAGCACTTTGTAGATGTCTTGTAGCATGCCTGCATGCTTTCCATGTAGTGCTCTGTAGACTTTGTAGCTGAATAAGTTCACACAGTGGCTACTCAGGTCATATAACAACAAATATACTTTGACACTTATTTAGCACGAGGGGTTGCATGCGGTGCGAAGTAGGATAACTACCTAGTCAAATTACTGTATGTGGCAAGTAGCAGATGAGAAGCAAGCAAAGGCACACAGAACGAGAGGTGACCAGTAGAGGATGGCAGGTTATATCTATACAGTCAGTTGCAAAACGGTGTCATTGGATTGGTTAATGTAGATGGTGTGCAGCGCGCACCTCTCATGAGTTCAGGCGGGGGTTGTTTGCACGCTTATGGGGGAAAAGTTCATTGTGCGGGTGGGTGCAACCTGGAAGACATGTGCTTTACCAACACCAGGTTTCTGCTCTTCTCAGTCTGAAGGGATAAGGGTTAGTCATCTCGTGATAGCCTGGCATTAGACTACGGGAGCAACTCTCACCAAGCTCCTGCTGTCCTTGTTGTGTTGCTCGTTGACCTCTCCTTCTGCTACATTGTCCCCTTCCTCCTATATGGGTGACACGTTGGTGTGAGATTTCTGCACAATAGGGAGGTTAAGTTAGCGTGTGACTCAGTTGGTGTGTCCCCCGTTTACCTCAATGTCATATAGGGCAGACAAATGTTGACTCGAATATGGAGAGATGGTTGTGAGGAGACACAAGAAGACTGCCGGACTGCCAGCTCATATCAAAGTCCGCTGATGGGCTCTGCCTGAGTTTGAAAGGGCTGTTAGCGCGGCAAATTTCGACTTGGTGGCTCCGAGTCAGATTCTAGTTCACCTTCTCAACTGGCAGCCCTTTGTCACCATTCCAATCTTTAGGTTT
>JABYQR010000466.1:0-30841 GCA_022592445.1 Cytidiella melzeri | reverse complement strand
TAACGGTCTGATGGCATTCCTGTGGCGACAAGGGCTATTCAACGGAGGAAATTCTGCCTCGTTTATTCCCTGCGTCAGAGCTGTGTCGGGCGAAAACTCCCTTCTAGCGTCTCGATCAACCAGCGGCGAGGATGGTGCACGCACACGGGGCGAGCTGTAGGTAGGTGAGCTGTGCTTGAAGTTAGGTGAAAGGGCCCGTTCACTGTACGGCGAAGTCATAAGACGTAGATTTCCAGCACTCGAAATGATGTTTGGAGAAAAGTGCTGACGATGGTCTTGGAGGCGCTTATAATCACTCTCGGGGTGAACGACAGATCGGGAAAGATGCCTCATGCGTGGCATAGAGTGAAAAGGCCCAGGAGATCCACTTGGGCTGGCGAACCTTGACTCGGTCTGGCCGTCGTTGTTCAGGTGGTGAGCCCAGTTGACTGACAAATGCGGAATTCGCCGTAGGGTCTGATAGGTACGTCAGAGAACTCCCCTCGATATTTGAGCTAAATGGAATCACCATGCTCGCATTGACACAATCGTCGCGATGCTGCCATTTTACCTCCCAAGGCCCTTCTCCCATGTCAAGGGAGTGGGCAGCATCAGCTGGAGAATTCGAGGACTTCAGCAGCTCCGAGTCTCCACCTTACACTGCGAGTCAGTAAGGAATCTGACGAGTACATACCTACTCACCATCCCTGTTTGGAATGAACGGTCCGAAGAGCTCAATCGGGCCAAAAGCGAGAGCTATCTTATGAAGCGTCTACAGAATGACAATCAGGATACGAATCTCTTAAGGATAGTAAATGTAGCACTACCTCTGAGTCATAGTTGAGCGGTTCAATAAGCACTCCGGAGCCACTTAGTTTGTCGGTAGACGTAGATGCGTTCATGACCTCAGGCGACGGCAACGGTGATGTAGCCTTTGCCTCGAAGTTGAGTGCATCTGAATCATACAAAACGGCGGTATGTCTGTCCACACAGGATGTCAGTGCTCTTCGCTGACGTCCACAGCGCCGAAGTGCTTACTTGGAGTTTTGGGGCCTGTAAATCCTCATGGCCGAAGGGCGATGAGAAGTGAGGCTCATGGCATCCGGCTCAGTGCCATCAAGTCCTGAATTGGGATATACGAGATGTGAAGGGACCCTAATGAGCGCATATATGCAGTGGTGAGTAAGTGCAGTCGAGACTTGCGCATACAGCTCACCGATACGAGACAACAAGCGTACGCGACGCTCGTGCGAACTCAAAACGAAGCGTTCTACCTTGAAAAGGTTTTGGCGGGGTCTCTTGGAGAGTCTTGAGGAGCTGCGATGCAGCTGTAGCGTTCTGAGGTGGTTCATAACGAGGTCAGTGCACCGGGAACGGATAAGCCAGAGAAATAGCTCATGTCTAATTGGTCATGGAATAGGGACGCGCGTACCTCACAAGTGAGAAAGGCGCATACACTGCCTTTGATGACATCTCTGACGGCCTTGACGTCCTTGACCTGTGCGTATTCTGCGAAATGCTGAGTGAGCATATAGGTCAGCTCTGTGGGATCGATATGAGTGGGCAAGCTAATACAGAGCTGGATGAGCGTCGAACAAACGAGAAGAATGAGGCGACATACCTTCCAACGAAGATGCTGTTGTCGTTGTGGGGTCGTTCGAGCTTCGGCACGGCGACAGAGGGAACCTGCTCGGCGTCCTCGGGCTTTTCATCGTCGCTGGCCGTAGCAGTGGAAGATTTAGGAATAGGGCTGTGTTGGCTAGCTGTGGTGGCAACCGGCGACGTCTGTACGGATGAGGACGACGGCGAAGATTTTAGGGTGTCGTAGCGTGTCCCCCACGCCCGCTCTTTGACGGGGTGTTTTGCGGGCATCGCGATGAGTCAAAAGGGTGTAGGTTGATCTCGGTAGAGATTTTGTGAACGAAAAGCAAAAGGGAGACGGTGAGATGGATGAGGGGGAAGAACAAGCCGTGACGAGCGAATGAAGGTGGGTTGGGGTACAGTATAAGCTACTGACACGGTTTATTGAAGTGGATATGGTGGACGGGACTCACTCACCTAAAGCAGGCAACGCATCACAATCTGAAGGTAGAGAGACTCGTGCACCGTGTGAAGACGGTAGAAGCGTCGGTGGACTTGCCGGCTCCGGCATTGAACATCGAGTGACGAACGCCGCAAAACGTGGCTCGCACCAGGGAGTACGCATCTTAAGATGAGGTTAGCTGTAACATGCATCCCGCCCCCAGCTCGTTTGTGCAAAGCATATGCAGAGTGCTCAGCACTAAGAACATAGGCCGCAGCACCTGGTACGAACACGGCCAAATGATAGACACAGACGAACACCGACGTTCAAAATTCAACCATCAGCGCTCCCTAAACTGAGTCACCTGCCAAACCGGGATGGGCTGTGTGCTTCTCCGCCACGATGGCCACAGAGTTTATGGAGTAGATTTGATTGATTGGATTTCTTTCATTCGCCAAATGCCATGTGTTCATGGTTTCGATTTGGCCCCGTAATTTGAGCAAAGGCGAAGCTCCTGTAATGGTGAGATACACTGCACCTAATCGCTGCACATATTCATTGCTTAGCTCGACAATTTGACGATATCAGATTGAAAGGAGTGAATCTCGCTGTGATTGATGAATGCCAATAGCTATAGAGAATCCAAAGTCGAAGGTTTAACGTCGATCAATCAGCAATCGAAGCACAATATCTGTCCGAGAGCCACCTACGCATTTTTAACATTGAACATACAATCAAACCAGTACGCTGTGTAGTTGCAGATACCTTGTGAAATGTCGCAGGGGCTCAACACGGTAGACTAGGACTTGCACAGTTTGAGATCGAAGGGTACTGCGCGAGAATTCTTGTCGTGCCACAATGGCTTCGATGCTTCGCTCGATTATCGCAGAAAAGTGATGACAGGCAGTGTTGCTCGAACATAATCCGAGGTCGAAGTTGAACTTGAAGTTGATCGAAACCACGCAAGTAAAGTGGCTCAAATAGGAGGATTAACATCGAACTCCGACCTAATTTACCAAATTGATTGTGTGGCCCTTCGCTTCATGAGGCGCTTATTACTGTGGCTCATTTGACTCTCTTCATTGCCGTCGACCTTGACGCAGACACCCTCTCATCAAAAGTACACATCTTTCAACCCATGTCTGATGACGAGTACGGCGGTGGCGGAGGCGGAGACTACGACTACGATGCCCCAGGGTGCGTATCCACTCCTCCCACACACAACAACACAACCTAACTCTAAACGCCAGCTTCGGCGAGGATGCTTTCGTGCGCAACCCAAACAATCCTCACATATCTTTGAATATCCCCTCACACACACATACACACATGACATGTGTTCATGTATATAGGATGACAACTACGACCTGCTCGCGCAAGATAATCCCGAAGGCGACGGAGCCAACGGCGAACAAGTGAACGGGTTCGAAGGAGCGAACGGCATCGAACACGGTGCGGACGTCGATGCGGGCAACGCGGACGCGCGACAAGCGGAAGAAGGCTTAGCAACGACTGCGAGTGCGGCGGCGGCAGGGGCGGGTATGAAGGGCGAGAGGCAGGCGAACAAGGAGAGAGTCACGACGCCGTATTTGACAAAGTATGAGCGGGCGAGGGTGTTGGGAACAAGGGCTCTGCAGATCAGGTGGGTCCACAGTTCTCTTATCTGGAAAGAAACTAAGTAGAGTTTGGTTTGGGTGTTCTTGATAGTATGAACGCACCAGTGCTAGTACCTCTGGACGGCGAAACGGACGCGTTGCAGATTGCAATCAAGGAACTTTCACAAGGCAAAATACCTCTCATCATCCGACGGTATCTCCCAGACGGCAGTTTCGAGGACTGGAGTGTATCTGAACTTATTACAGACTGATAGTTCACTCTTTCCGCAACATACCACAAAACCATGCCACACCGCCTTGTGGCCACTGTGGCCAGCCTTTCGGCCTTTATATGACGCTGTCTTTCGGTCTTTTACCATATTCTATCGCTGTTGTTGTTACTACTTCAATCATGTTCACATTCGCATGCACATGCTATATATTCTCGTATGCACGAATCCCTTGCTGCGTCGTCCATTGAGATCTGTGCCTCTCAAATCACAGGAAACAGCGCTCGATTTCAGATATTAAATGTGGCACTACTCAAAAAGAGTTCAACTAATACTGATACAATGTAGTAAAAAGTCTGAGCAATGCGCGAAAAGCAACGAGTATAAGAGCAAAAACTGGAACGGGTCTCGTAGACTATCGTCAAACTAGACCCACACTTAACGAACTAAAGCAGCCCTCGAAGGAGGCCTTGAAGTACTCTTGGCTGCCACCTTGCGTTTTGCGGGCAACACCACCTCCACCTTCAAATTTTTCCTACTCCCTGACACCTTGGCCGTCTTCCGACCAGCCAACCGACTCCCTGGTCTCTCCTTAACCGCGACATCCGAGAACACGTCCTCAACTCCGTCCGTAGGAGCGTCCTTCAAAGGCGCCACCAAGTTCGTAGTCTCCGCGAACAACAACCCCCGCCCTTCAAAATCCACACACTCCGCACGCGACTGTGGCCGCTTCTTCTTCTTCGACGGACTCCCCTCCCCATTCGAATAATGACACTCCGCGCTCCGTCGCTTACTCGGAGACGGCGGGGGCGACATCGGAAGAGGGACATCCTCCGCCCGCTTGTTCTCCATGCCTCTCTTCTTGCCGTTGGCCGCTTTCGGTTTCGTAATAGCAGCGTTCGTCACCTCCTTCATGACCTTCATCGACCCGCCCGCGTCAAGTCTCTTCTGTACCTCCCAATCCGCCGGCCGCATTTTCTTCCAATCTTCCATCACCTTCTCCACCCACGTATCGGAATCTCCTTGGACGTGGTAGTCTATTATCCCGTCCCATTCGCTGCCTGGTGCGGTCTTGTTCACAAAGACGACTTTGCCGGTCCAGTTCTTCAGCGTCTTGTTGTTCGGGGTTTTGCTCGGCGAGAACGAGGACGAGGGTGTGGAGTTGGGAGATTCGTGGACGGTTTTGGCAAACTCCTTGACGAGCTTCTTGAACCCGTGCACTTTCAGAGAGGTGCCCATGATGATGAGCATGTCGGGTTTGCGGGCGAGGTCGGACGTTTGGATGGTGCCAATGTCGTCGCCCAGGGGATGAGGCTCGTCATAGAGTACGATTGCAGGTCGTAGCGTGCCGACCTTGAGAGCGCGAGCTGAACGAGCCTGACGCGCTTCGGCTAGGGGAAAACGGACATTAGTTATGAAGGTGAGAGGATAATGGTGGAAGCATGCCTACATCTCGATAGACAGTCTGGGCAGTCCGGGGCCACGCCTGCGTCGAAAGACTTGACGTGCTCCTCCGTGCTTGGGAACTCTGCCGAGCAGAACGTGCATCGCACACGATGGATATCCCCGTGCAATTGCACGTTCCGCACATCCTTGGCTCTTATCTTTCCTTTCCCCTTGCTAGAGGCCTTTGCGTCCTGACTCGAGCTACCTAACAAACCCGCACGCTCCTCTAACCCATCAATGTTCTGCGTGTATGACCGCAAGAGTTTTCGTTTCGAGTCGAGTGTCTTGACGAACCGGTGCGTCGACGAGGGCTCCGCACGATCGATAGACTGCTTGAGCTGGGATATGAACGTGTAAAAGACGGCAGTGGATGTCGAGTCTCGGAATAAGGACGCGTCAAAGAGGTCGCGGCCCTTGAGAACCACGTCTGGGTATTGTTCCTTCACGAGAGCATATAAACCATCTGACGAGCGAAAATCCTGTAGGACGCGTCAAATTTCGTGTCTGTTCACGCTCAATAGAGGAGCAGGGACTGACTGGGATACCACACGAGCACGATATCCCTGCTCCTGTCACGACGACTATCTTCTTGCATTTGGCAACAGCTAGCGAAAGACTAGCCAATGTCCGCCTTGTCGACGTTTCAGCCGCGTAATTATCCAAATTGAGTGTTACTGGCATGCTTGACCACCCTGCGTCCAAGTTCCCCTGGTGGTGTGCACAAAATGGGGCGTATAGGTGGTGGGAGGATGACGGTGGAGGAAGCAAATGGTTGGGTTCTACGCTGGCGCCAATGAGATTTCGGGACGAAATTCGGCGCTAACGCGTCGCGGTGCCACATGACGTTCAACCAAACCACGGAGGGCATTCCGATACTGAGGATTCCGGCCCATGGAGAGTCCGGGTCATGGAGGGTGACAGTCACAGAAGTGACTAATGTGACCACAAAGCACATACACTTTATACGCTTACCAAAGCCGTGGAAGTCCAGTTCTCGGGGAATAGCACACAACGATGCAAGACATTGGTCTCTGAGGCAAAGGCTTCTCTAAGCAAATAATGCCTGCTCATACAGGTAAACATGAGTGGTTGTCACGCCAATGGGCGCTTCAAGTCTGAAGTGCTTTGCCTCGTGAGCTCGGACACGAACGAACTGGCATATTACATGGTGGAAGTGTGTTGCAATTTAAGGAGATGGGATGGGGTTGTTTAACGACTCTCAGAGGCAAATGTGTTCCTCACCACTGTAGCTACAAATGAGGAATGGCAAATAGGAGACATACCGTTTTGGGCACTTAATGGAAACTGACGGCCTCACATGAAAAGCGAAATGTTCAATGTACCGGAGTGTAGTCCACCATGAGCAAATCCCTCAATGAGATCTATGCCTGTCTACGCCCATATCCTCACCTTCTCGAAGACCTCTCTCTGCCTGCCATGGTCCAGTTCATCAACTGTACTGCAGCACTCCGACGAGACATTCTACTTACGCAGTCTGTCAAGCACCCACCGCAGCAAGCTCCCAGGTTTCTTCCCTGGTCCATTATATGTTTCCTCAAGGACATGCTGGGACTGTCTGAGATGCATGTACAAGACTGTTGGGCAGCACTGAAGAATGTCATCTGGCAAGGAGATGTATCGACAGGACTAGGTGTAGACTCCTTGAGCATATTCATGACGTTTGGACATCGCTATGGTTTGAGTAAGTCCAAGCAGTGATATCTGCTTGCCTGTACATTAAGTTACCCTCTAGCGTTACACACATTCTATCCACCAAACTCTACCTGTATTGCCACATCGTGCAAAAAGATAGGAGCGACATTGACTGGGGCGAAGCGACACTCTGTCTTACTTCACACACTTGATAAAGGCTCAGTACCAGCAACTGCTGTACAGCTACGCTGCTCTTGTATGTCTCTTACAGCCTCTGTGAAAAATGCTCCAGCATATCTGATGATCTGGATTCTTTCAGACTGTCGGACCTCCTATCACTACAACTACTATGTTTCTAACGGTCGCCGTGTCTTTTACGCAGGTGTCCCTGCCATTCTTCAAGTATCTGCACATCGATTTGTTGAGGCCAGGTTAATTGATATGTGGATTAACTCATCGCTCATTTCTGGGTAAGCCATTTCTTCAGCCTTGTATTCGTCATGACTTCCACCACTAACAACCAACAGAATGGCAGCTAGTAGCTCCGCAAAGTTATACAACATGACCTTAGCTGAGGTTTCTCGCGGCATTGCTGAAGTTCCTGCGTTCAGTCCGTTTCTCCATACAAATGAGATATCCGACTCATTTGTGCTGCTGTGTCTCCTTCAAAACTCTCAAAAATATTCCACTGTTCTGGACGTCCCACACCATGGCTTGCACGAGGACCGATTTAAGCAGGCGATGGAAGAGCGCAACTTGCGTGTACAGCGCGAAGGTCATCCAGAGGCCTACCATCATTGCTCCAAGTGTACTCGCTTCTACGACACCCGGAAATCCACAGGAGAGGGGTCATTGGGTAAGTCAGCACTCCAAGATGTCTCACATACTGTTCTCAATCTGTTCATCTGCAGCAAAGGTATCCGCTGTGGTTATTGACGGCATAACCATTGGTCACCCATGCTGCTCGGTGCATAACTGCCACATTCCACTCGCTAGTCAACGCCACCGCTTTTGTCCAACTCATGCAGCCCGGAATCAAATATGCGCCATTACAAGCTGTGATTCTCCAGTGACTCCGGGTAGCCGCGTATGCCAGAATCCCAGCCATGTCAATATTCAACGCCGTCATGTCGAGCGTGGGCAGGCACGCTTCCAGCTTCAGCATCGCTTGCAGCAGGCACGTGCGACCATGCCTGACTCAATGCCTGGCGATGTTGATGCTTCCTTGGACATTGGCGAAGAAGACTTTGATCTCGATGGTCAAGGACATGTTGTGCCGGAAGAAGCAGGTCCGCCAGTATGCCCTAGCAAGCCGTCTGCCGGGAACAAACGTGTTCGCGCGCAGTTTGGCCGCAAGCGTACTCACAATGAGCAGGTAAGTGACTCTAATTCCTACACAGTATTGCAAGCTTGCTCACAATAAGCAGATAATTGTTGCACCCTGTGGAGTAATTATTGCACGAACAACATTTTACGGAGCCGAAGCAGTGTCATCAGTCGCTGTCAGTATATGTTTTTGCAACTACAATGTGTGAGCTGCTTGCTAACCGTAGCCTTAGAAATTTGTCAAGCAGGTGTACCGAAAAGCGCCTCGCCCCGAACATATCATCTTTGACAACAACTGTAGCCTTGCAAAGGTGGTGAAGGGTGATCCTTTCTTTCAAGACATTGGACTTTCAGTCGACGTTTTTCACTTCTCCTGCAAGCACAGCATTACAGATACATTCTGTCAAGAACATTGCAACCCTCGTGCCTATCCGGAGCTGGTGAGTGAGGGAGGAGGCTGGTTCTTCAACTCCTCTATTGCAGAGCAAACCAACGTCTGGCTCGGCGGGTTCCACTCAATTTGTCGGGAGATGCATGTAGTCAAGTACAATTTTTTTCTCGATGAGATGATCATGCGTAGAAACAAGCTGACATTCGCAAAGCTTGAAGCGGATGGTCATGAGCCTAGCTACTGGAAGGACATGTAACATCATCTTCAATGAAGACTTCGACTGACTGGTGAATTGTATTGTTCTACTGTCTCCACTACCACAAAATCATTCGAGGTATTGCAAAGATGCCGGTACTGTGATTAGCGTAAAAATGAGCTACCATGAGGAGCATCAGCTAGTGAACCTGTATGTATTTCGTGACTTCGAACGTCCATGGATAAAACAAACTTGATCCTGGCACTAACACGAGCCAAGGAACCAAAAAGTTCTCAACCAACGTCCACCATAGCCAGTAGTATAGTAGAGACAAGACGACTGTCAAGGCAGTAAAGGTTCGCGTTACTGGTGGTATAGAGGCAGTAAAGGTTCGTGTGACTGGTGGTGTAGAACCTTCAGAATCAGAAGAGGAGAGAGGTTCTGCGTCGGCCTGAGCGTTTAGACTATCCAGAAGGGAACGATTAATGTACTCTTCGTCGGCGTGCGGGACGCGACGCGTGAGATTGCTTGGTGTGGGAGTGTGTTTGAAGTGTGAGGCGATGCAATGAGAGACGGCGAGAGGATAAACGAGGCGAGCCGACGATGATGTGGTCGACAACGAGGACAACGTCGGTGGTACGTGGTCGACGACGTGCGCCTTGTTGTTTGGAGGGACACGACGCGTGAGATTGCTTGGTGTGGGAGTGTGTTTGAAGTGTGAGGCGATGCAATGAGAGACGGCGAGAGGATAAACGAGGCGAGCCGACGATGATGTGGTCGACAACGAGGACAACGTCGGTGACAGCGAGGAGAGGGACGCGCTCGCGAACACCGGAGTCAGCGTTCCCCCCGCGAGGAAAAATCGAAGGCAACTCCGAGGATGGGATCGTGCAACGCCCTCACGCGTTTTGGCACGTTTTGGCCTGTGGAATCCCGAGCCCACAGTGGGAACACCCTGGTTTCAACGTCGTAGACCTGTGGAATCCCGTCTGGACCGTGCCTGTGTTGGAACAAGCAAGGGTCCAACATGTGAGCGGAAATGAGGTGGACGTCTGAGCACTCACACTAAACAATGTGTCGTTCCCCGCCCTCCCGTCGTGTTACTCTGTCGTTGTACGTATATGCTGATGTTTCGTTAGCCATGCGGTGAATAGTATGATGAAAGCCAGAATATCGCCATGGAGTCGTGATGAGCCCAATATCGCGGACGATGACTCCATGTGATATGAGGGGATTTGGTGCGTTTGAGCACAGTGGGTCAGCTGGCTGCCTATAAATTGATGCAGGTGCTCGGAATCAAACAGTAGCAAACAATCAACGACACGTGTACGATAGAAATAAAAAATACAGTATGAGGAGCGACAGGATGCCAAAAAAACAGTAAAACGAGATATATACCGGTGGAAACTGACTATGCAAGGAAAGGACTGTGGCACTTGAACGGGTGGAAAACTGACAGTGTCGGGAAAGGAGGAAGGTAGGTAGCGCTTGAATGGACGGAGAATAACCTGTCTATTAATAGAGGTCAAGAGAGGCCTCGCGCTTGAGAATCTTCTGCGCGTTGCGCGTAGTGAGCTCGTTCGAGATTGATTTCTTCCTGACATCTCGGGAGAAATTCTTCCATAAGCTGGCGTCAACGTAGCCAGCAAAGAGTGCCTTGTCAAGGTCTGACGGGTGCGTTTGGCGAATTTTCTTGAAACGAGACTGGACATCGTAGAACGTCGAGGAGGAGAACTGCGAAGCCCTGGGGAAGAACCGTTCAAACACCTGCTTTACGGTTACCTTTGATGTCCCGTTAGCTTTCCCAGTTGCGATCCGATTCTCTTCTGTGCTCATGGTGAAGCACGAGTCCAGCGTACAGACATGAAAATCCTCCGGCCAGCGAAGACGGGGAGAGTTTGTTGAGCTGCGGCTGGGAATGGAGAGAACATCCTCATTGTCTGGGTCAACAGGAGCTTTGCGGCGCGCCTTTGCCTGCGGCTCCGGAGAAGTCGACGAGATGTAAATTGGAGTAGGGTACTTGTTGTGCTTCTTTCTCATTGGCGAAGGCGTCCCAACAGTTCCGTGTCCAGATTTAGGACTGGTTGCACTACGGGCTCGCTTGCGGGTTGGCAGATCATCAGCGTCAGACTCTTCCAAGTCCTCACTACTAGATACGGAAGATGTAAGCTCCCTGAAGATAGAACGTGGTGGGGCAAGTTTGTTAGGAACAGGGCGTGGCTTAGGCCTGGGTTTTGGCGGACTCAGAGAGGAGGTTTTGCGATTCTTGACCTGGATAGCTCGGGCAGCTTCCAAACGATCCTTCTTCTCTTGAGCGCGAACAAACTCGCGGTCACCAGCAAGATTCTTGCTCATGTGGACCAGATCCTTCCCAGAGTTAGCCAGCAACATTTTCCGATCCAAGTCCTGCATATTCTCAGGCTCAAGATAGCACGCAGCGAAGAGGAGGTGGTCATGGGCCTTCAGCATGAGACAATGATTTTCTGCTACCTGCCGCCAGTCTTGATGTTGGGAGTCATATACCTGAAAGCGTGTGACACGTCCTTCCGGAGCCTTGTCATCCAGCAGGCCAAGCTCGACCAAACGATCGCGGGTGCAGGCAAAGACCGGAAAGGTGTACCCTTCCTGAACAATGTGTGTGCGCGGCTTTGCGTCGTCCTAGGCTCCCATCCGTTGCAGTCAGCAGAGGAATGCGAAGATGCCAGTATTGTATTACTTACCGATTTCCATACGGTGATGGTGACCTGATTCTCAATTTGCGTCTGCCTCTTCAGCTTCTCTGCCAGTATCTCGCGTTTTCTCGCTGCAAGGGCCTGATCGGTGTCGTGCTGTACTGTGAAAACCTCCTTCATTTGCGTGGCATGGCGGGGCTGACTGGGGCCGGGGGTTGCATTGCGTACCTGGCCTCGTGTTGCTCGAACAGGAACAGGAAGACTGGGCGCAGCCACTTGCACAGAGCCAGTGACACCAGCAGTGAAGGGGGTAGGATCGAGAGACGGAGTCGCAGGCGTTAGAGATGGTGCAGTAGGTAGGGTATCAAAGACAAGCGGGCTATCAACAACTTCCAGAGTGGAAGACTGGTGAGGCTGAGAGGTAGGCGGATCAGGAGCGTGGACTGTAGCAGGAGAACGAGATGTCCTAATGGAAGAGCTATGGCCGTTCGCAGTACACCCACCAGCTTTGGTGCAGTGGTCCAGACACATTCGGCGCTCGCAGTTCCGATTTACGCGCTTCTTGCTGCAATCTTGAGCAGCACATACAGATTGGTTCTTTGGTAGCGAGGGCATTGAAACAGAAGTACGCAGAGGAGTGGAGGCGGCCAACGCAGGAGTGGATAAAGGTGGTAGAGATGCCCACCTAAATCGAGAGCTGTCGTGGTTATAGTACTATGCCGCTCGATTAACATGAGGGTGCCATCATATTGAAGAACATACCACTGTATAGTACCGGCCTCGATTCTCTGGCTTTTCTCGCCCGGCGCAGATTTGTGGAACCAGTGAGTTCTTACAAAGTCTATCGGAGCACACTCGAGCGTTGGGAAAAATTTGCACCTCTGAGGTATCGCTCATGCAGAGAATTGAGGTTATTCAAGAGTACAAAAGTGGGGGTAGTGGTGGTCGAAGAATAAAAGAGGCAATGTCAAACTCGCCAGAACTCGACGTCTCACATAGATGCTCATACGACGAGGGACAATGACGCAAGAGGAGAGAGGCGTGACAGGCGGTCACACACTCCTTCCTAATTTGGCAGACTCTCCATTGGTCGGACTCTCCATTGGCCGGAAATTCCAAATTCGGAACATTCTGAAACCACGAGGTCGCGTCTGAAGCGCGAGTTCGAATCCGCCGCTGCGCATATGAGTGTGCTTGTTACTGTATTCTTGGTAATTTTTATTTCATATTATTCATTGTGAGCTACACAGCCTATCTGTATATTTATCGCCAAACAAAATGAAAGATATACTGGTAGGTTGCACAATGCAGTCGTACCGCGACCTCCTTAACATTGCCAGTGAGTAGCTATCCGAGTCGCTGCCGAGACAGACAAACTCAATGTGGCAGCGCGGATATCTCAGAGACACTCCCGCTGTTTATCTGGAATTGTTGCAAGCCCATGCGGCGCACTGTCAACGTTGGCGGGGGAAGTACAGTCACCACATCCGTCGGTCGCCCATCCACCGCCAGCGAGTCTCTGATCAGACAGTTATTTCAGGTGTCTCCCAAATGTTGATGCATATGGGATGAGTCGCTGCTCTCGAGTCGGATGGCAGGTCGTGCCCAGTGGGGTTCAGTCGGCTGCACTGTGACACACGTTTGATAGCCCTCCACAATGTTCCCCGTCAGCAGTCACCCCGGTGTCACCTCTATTGGTATATATAACCATGTCGCACCCACCCTGACCTCCCGGGGTTCCCGACCAAGCTGCTCCCTCCAGCTTTAACTCCTCGCATATATGACAAAGATGGCCATGCTCGCTGGACTCGCTGCCGTCATCGCAGCCTCCGTCGCACTAGCCGACTTTTCTTTGCCTGGATTGCTCACCGTCCCGAACACCTTTGGCAACTTCACCAGCTGTGCCTCGCAGCCATCGGTCTACTCTTGCGAAAACACGACCGCCATCGAGAACACTTGCTGCTCTCCTACCCCAGGCGGTCTCGGTATGTCTTGCACAATCATATGCATATGCCAACACGATCTCACCTGCATCTTTTAGTGCTCTCCACCCAGTTCTGGAGCACCTACACTGGTCTCGAAAGGGAGGGTCAGAAACTCCCAAAGGGCAGCTGGACCCTCCACGGCCTGTGGCCTGACAACTGCGACGGCAGCTTCGCCCAGTACTGTGATTTTTCCAGACAATACGACCCTGTTCCGTCGCCCGCAAAGCTCACAAATGGTACCGTCATCCCCCCGTGGACCGGACCCAACGTCGGCCAGTTCATCAAAGATTTCGGCCGCTTTGACCTGCTCGACTGGAGTGCGTTATGATTTTCATGTCCTTGTGTGCGTAAACAAACTCGTAACCATCATCGTCGACAGTGAACAAGTATTGGATCAACCAGGGTGCGCCCAACACCGACTTCTGGGGTCACGAATTCTCCAAGCATGCCACCTGCACGTCCACCTTCGACATCAAGTGTTACGGCGACAATTACGTCGAGCACGAGGAGGTCATCGACTTCTTCGTCGCAGCCCGTCGCGCGTTCGAAATGTTCCCCACGTTCGACGTCCTTGCCTCGTCAGTGTATTTTTAGCTGCAAAAGAAGTTTTTCCTTCTTACAGTACTGATGTAAAACTCACCAGGTACGGCATCGTCCCCTCAAACACCACCCAGTACGCCCTGGCCGACATCACCAACGCCCTCGTCCAACAGACCGGATCCATCCCTTACATCGGCTGCACCACCAACGGCACCGTCCTCTCCGAAGTCTGGTACTTCAACCACGTCTTTGGCACAGAGCAGTACGGACGCTTCAAACCCGTCAACTCTACCACCAAATCGTCGTGTTCTTCCACGTTGCCCATATGGTACTACGAGCGCACAAAAACGTCTGAGATCGATGTTAGGCTCATACCTTGAAGGACGAATATGGGGACTGCGTAGCGTACCTGACATTAATCCTTGTACTGACATCATCTTCGCAATGCAACACTCTGTGTATCGATCTTTGTGACCGTGTGTTCAGTCTCTCTATGCACGTTATCGAACCCACAAGTTTTACCGCTAGACCGGACTGTAAACTCACAGCGCACCTTGTCTTCCATCCACCAACATCTCCCCTCTCGCCATGCCAGCACCTCCCGACTACGAATCAGAATCATTCTGGGACACACGGTTCAAGAGCGAAAAACACTTTGAGTGGTTAGGAAGTGGGGAGTCAACTATCATTCCAGTTCTTCGACAATACTTGGAAGCCCAAAGAGAGAGACACGCAGGACGCCCGAGGATATTGCACATTGGAGCCGGGACGTCGACGCTATCCGCAAGGATACTTGAAACGTACCGAGAGGTGCATCACAATGCCGGTTGGGAAGAAACAGGGAATCAGAGCGTGGCGGTGGTTGTGAACACGGATTTTGCGGGGCACGTAGGATTTGCCGCTACCGCAACCACATTGCCGCATAGCGGCAGACGCACGACCGCTATGCGGCAGGCGCCAACGCGGTTAATTATAAGGGAACGATAAATAAGTGACAGGGAATAGCGAGTAAATATATATATATATAGTGTAAATGTCACAGTGTAACATGGTCCTAACAGCTACTTTATATGTATGCTTGGCACAACCCATGCAAGTGTGATTTCATGCGCAAAGGGCAGGCATATATAATCAGGTAATGTTTCTCTCAGTAAATTATGCCTGTTGCTACAAGGAAGCCTTACTGAAGCTATGCTGTAGTGCTGTGTGCTTGTGTGACACAAAGCTTTCACACTAACTTGAAGCTCAGGCTCACGCTCTTCTTGGTGCACACCAACATCGTCTTGTAGGCCACAATTTGAAGGTGCAACCTCTGACCTTTAGCACAACATGTTGGCCCTGCTGTTATTCTGGTATTGGCAGCCAATACTTCTCCTGATTGACTCTCCCCAATTGGGTCAAGTCTGTCTGTGTGATAATTGCCAGGTGACAAATCCCACAGTGAGAAAGCTATGCCACAGTACAGTACAGGGACTGAGTGCCACGGTGTTCCATCTGACAACCTCTGGTTGTGGAACAGTTATGATGAGGCATGTCACTGAATATATGTAGACATCTTGTGTATGAAAGTACAGTATAGCTATGCCTTGTGGCGTGCTACTTTGACTGGCCTAGGAGCAATATGATGTTTTGGCTTTCGTTTATGATGACCCTCAGACACCTCTGACCTCCTTGCTTGTGTATTTTCTGGCTCAACAACATAGGAAGGGCCACGCTTGAAATACATGTTAGTAAGGCCAACAGCAATACAGTCTTTGCCTCCTACCTGCATTGCTTCATCTTCATCTTCAGGTACAAAATCTCCATGATTCCAGTGAGTGGGCAAATCCAGGTAAGGATTCCAGCGTTCTTGGTGATCTCCCACATCTAATCCCCACTGTTGATAGCCAGCAATACCTGCCTCAACTGAGCAGACAAACATGTGTTCCTCAAGTAAAGACAAGCACTCATGATCAACATCCACACAGAATCCAGTGTCTTTTGAAGCTATAGCTCTTGTTTGATAGTTCCAGGCACACTTGAGTGTATATGCTTGTAGCTCAGCAGCATCAGCATAAAGTGGGTAGGTTGGGTCCCGTCGGATTTCGAATCGCTGACGATAAGCTATTACCAGTGTTGCTGCATGAGCATTCATTGCCATGCCTTGCCAGAGATGACGTGCCCCTTGAGCTCCAGAAACCCGATGAGTGATCCAGTTATTGATCTGGCCTTGCTCTACAATGTCCAGAGAGCCATAGTATGGTACCATTCCTTGTCGCTGTGCCTCAGTCTCTGCTTTAGCTACTGCTTCATTGGCGTGGTTGCATGCAGGCAGGTCCAGAAAGTGATGATATCCTTTTGACAGTATTTGTTCCAGGGTGTCCACATGAGGTGCAAGAATCTGCTCTATCTCCTCTGTAAAAGGATACATGTTTAGATCATAGAGCTGATCTTCATCATTCAGGATTTCATGTGCATGACGCCATCGGCCAAGCTGTAGCTCTGCATTAGATTCTGCTATACTTAGAGTATTACTATCCACTTACACGGACTTTTCGCCGCTTATCAACATCATTCCACAGCTCATCCACAATACTGCTCTCTGGCACAAGTGATTCTGAAGGTGGGGCACTTTGCGGGAAAATGCAGTGTCTCCACCAGCGGACTCGCCATTGAGCTACAGCATTCTTGTTGGCAGGTTGCTCACGTACAAGCAATCTGGCAGGGTAGTAGTATGTTCCAAAACGTACTAGCACTCCCTTCCCTGCACTGTCCGGACACTTAGTATTATGCTATAGCAATATGACATATCATACATACAGTAGACGATTACTCAGTTTTTGGCGTGGTTTTTTCCTGGACAGCTTCTTCTTGCGCTGGCTTCCTTGGCTAAGTACATTGCATTGCATGAGTTAGTCTTACTTTCAGCTGCAGCCTGCAGTTGGAACATGCTTACCTTAGATGTAAGGTGCCATGTATATCACATATGTAGCAAAGCCAACAATCTGCATCCTTCAAAGAACTGGCAGAGCCATCTCGCTGACATGCAATATGTGACCAGCAGCCACAACTGCTGCATTCAATCACCTCAAGTCCATCAGCCTGTGCATTTCCATCTCCTTTGGTGCCACAGCGGCAATCCATGGGCATTGGTGATGAGGGTGGTGATGCTTGTGCAACTGGTGGTATTGGATGTGAATGCTTCTTTTCTTCTCTTTGAGTTGGAAGTGACCTGAGGCTATGATCAACTTCTGGCTCAGAGTCACTACCACACACATACCTGAGGCTATGATCAACTTCTGGCTCAGAGTCACTACCACGCACAACATGGGAGGAGATGAGGAACACTGCAGATTAACTGCTGTCCCAGGTTTTTGTGGCTGTGGTATAGCTCCCTTGAGGACAAACTCCCTCGCCGTGTAGGTACTGGCCTCTCAATCCACCACCAGTTCTTGTACGACATTTCTTGGAAACCAGATGGAGGAGGACCAACAACAGGAGCAGCACCTGCATGCTCTTGAGTGACAGACAGCCCATAGAGTTTTTGAAGCACAGCTGCTTGATGCACAAAAATCTGCTGCTGTGCTTCCAAACCTCCACGCAGGTGATAGAGTGTATAGTGTGTGGACCATTCTTGTGGTATTAAGTCTTCATCACGCCCTGCCAAATGAGAGGTGCAGCTGCTGTTGGCAAGCTCCTGCATGCGTTCACTGTCAAGCAGGTCATCGTAGGAAAGTACAGTCCCACTTGCAGTAATACGCCTGATGACAAAGTGGTTGCCGTTTCCAAAGATACGAGCAACAAGATCATAGGTAATACCAGATAGATCTGATGAGGACAGCTCAGATGTGCCTGAATCTTGTTTCCACGGCTGAACCACTGGTGGCATGCTCCAGCCAACCATACCAATTTCTTGTGGAACAACAAGCATGACAGGCATGGTGAGATAGAACATGAGAGAGCGACTGACACCGCCACAAGTGTCTTGCCCAGCTAGTGATCTCCAGCATGCGGCTCCAGGTGGTGTAGACTGAACACGTTCAACTGGCAAGTAGTCTGCCAGGTATGCTCCAAAGTCACCCGCAAAGCGGTCATGCATGTCCATCGACAGACTTTTTGAGTAGTATGTGCGTATAGCTGGCTGTAGCCGGTAGTGACAATTGGGACTGAGGTGGGGATCCATAGAGTCAACATTGGGCTGACCAGAACACTGGCCAATTGTGATGTAAGATCCTTGAAAGTAGGAACGGCCATATCTCCAGTTGCATCAGTTGGTAGTGTTCCTATGAGGTCTGCAAGGAATTGCTGTGCAGAATTTGCAGCATCAGTGCCAATTTGTTTCGAATCAACATCAAGAACTTACAATTGGCCAGCCTCTCGTCTCATCTGCACTGACAACACCACATTCAATTAAGTGCCTTCGGAACTGGTCTCGTTCTTGGAAAAGCCGTTGAGAAAAAGCTTTTTGGTCTGAGTCACAAATCCTAGTTGCTCATGGCGCTTTTGAAAATGACTGAACAAGGTGTAGGAGGGTGTGGTAGAGGGAAGATTTGAGAAACGCATAGCAAAGTCCCCATAGTCATGCGTGACAACAGCAAATGTAGCCTCTAAAGTTGCATCTAGCCAGCACGAATTATCTGCCCATTGATATGAAAGTAGGGAATTGGAGCATGGACTGAGGTAGCTCAAATTTATGTCAGCACTGCAGCAAGAGTATAAAGGTATGACTCTGCTCACCAGAGATTGGCTTTTGTTTCTGAACAAGAAGGTCCATCCTTCTGGTTTTTTCATGCTTCTCTTGTACAGCTTTCTTTACTATTCGGATCTTCTGACTTTTGCGTACAAGCTCTCGGGACGTATCCGGAGGTTGTCCATCATTTTTCTTCTTGAGTTGTCGTCGACCTGGGGCCCTAGAGGGCTTTGTGCGGCCTATCCTCTCTCTGACTGCTTTCCATGGCTCTGGCTTCCCATAGCGAACAGGATTACCAGCTAGAATAATTAATTCAGATGACACATCATAGCCCAGCATAGAGTAGTTACCACGGGTGTTGATCACCATACGTTGATAGTATTCAGCAACCTTGTATAGTGCTTGAAGACCTTCAAGAAATGTATGATTGCGTCCAACAGCAGAGTACAGCTTCCAGTGCATAGCCTCCTCTGCATTGGTTGTCTCTGGGATGCTGTCCCAGATAAACTCAGACATTGTTCGCTGAGACAGAAACAGCATAGAAGCATGTTCCTCCTTCAACCACCACGAGAGCCATGGTGCAATTTTTGGAAAGTCTTTTACCAGGGATGTCGCCTGCGCAAGAAAAGACTTCATGTCTGGAACATCTAGAAGAGTGTCCATGCGGGCTTTGAATGCATTTGCAGAGTTGTGAGGGACTACTGCATGGATACGGCTGATGCGTGTAACATTGGCACGGAAATGCTCGCGACATCCTTTGAGCAGCTTTGCAGCTGAGTAACGCAACTCTTCTGGCTCGCCATACTTGTTGCCACTTGTTGTTACCCAAAACTCGACAAATGCCTCAATGAAGCCTAAGCGTTCAGCGTCACTAAAGTCTATGACCTGGACAGGGGGATGTTAGTGAGTAAAAGCACAAACTAACAGGAAAAGGCTAAACTTACACCACTAAAGTGATGAAATTGAAGCTCAATGTTGCGTTTCTCTGCCTGCTGAGCAATGCTCTTGAAGAGCGCACGAAAATGATGTTGGTAGTGCTCTGCTGTTGCACCGTTTGAGAACGATAACACACCCGGGACCCAGCAGTTCAATAAGGGAGAGTATATGGATGATACAATGAGCAGATGGTTCTTTTCCCGCCAAAACCCGTGCGCTGCATCAGAGACAATTCCCTCAACTGGGTCAGATGGGTTGGAAAAGATGGGATCTTTGATGAGCTGGGATGCCATGAACTCTGACTGCATCGAGACAACTACTGCAATGTTGAAGTGGGGATGGATGATGAAGCCTGGATAATCACGACAGAATTGTGTGTACTCTGCAATGAAACGATCTCCACCACTGCTTTGTCCTGTTTTGACAGCACGTCGTTCAGCCTTCAGTCGGTCTTGATTGGCTAGAACTGATGAAATGTCTGCAGCTGACTTCCCAGGACCATGGAGTGTAGGTACACCAACTAGCAGTGCAAGTGGACCAGAGGTTGGATGTTCGGTGATCAGGTGGTGAAGCTGCTCCTGCTCATCATGCGTGAGATGAAGCTTGCGTGGTAGTTTTGGGTGGTTGTGGACACCATGATGCTCGTAGTGAACGCCTTCCTTGAACTGATATAAGAGTCCAGTAGCAGAGCATTTGTGCCACCGTAAGACTGCTCCACAGGTGCAACTGTTGGCAAGCTGGAGCTGGACCTTCTCTCACTGGGTCTGTGGTCGAAGAACAATTTTACAGCTACTGTTGTCACAGGTAATAACCCCAAGACAGCTGCGTCGAGAAGCGCGCCCAGTGCCAAAACGAGCGATAATATCTGCTTTTGCACGAGCTCCTACATTACTGTTGGCCCAGTGCTCTGCAAGCTTGTTCTGTCATGGATAGCCTGACTAACCCTTAATTTTTGCAATTTACCTCGTGTTTTTATCTGTAAAACTCCGGGCTGCAACCCAGTTGCAACCTTCTCTGCATAAACTCCCCTATCACGTCTATTAAGCGCCCGTATCACGTGGCTTAGACGCTCCACACGGTCACATTACTTGCTACTACGTCACACTGGCATGTGACTTAGCTTGAGTGAGACCACATGGCTACAAGCACATGGCTCAGCCCATAGCTAGGGTTTGACATTGTCACGGAGACAGAGCTCGACGTAGCAACTAGGGACACGGAGTGGAAGACGACGACGAGGTGGTGGCAGGCATATAGCACAATGCTCTCACCAGCTATAAACCTTATACAGATATCTAGCCCAGTAAAGACCAAGTTAGTATTGATACTACTCGCTATGTAGTACAAGAGGGGTGTTGCTTACCTAGCCCAGTAAAGACCAAGAGGTCGAGATGAGGGCTAGGAGCGTACATGTAGCTGCTTATATAGACTTCAGGGGCCTGCGCACAGACCATGTTAAGGGCAGGCTTTGCAAGAAGCCGTGTGAACGAAGAACAAAAGAACTACCTAAAGGAGAACAATAGCTATTGTCTAGACCTTGCCAAGAACTCTACCCGTGAGAGAATCTATCTAAAAGGAGACCAACTATTGTATTCCATTCCCACACCTGTGAGAACATCCTTCCATAAAGAGAACAATAGGGAAAGAACAATAAGGAGCCCATGTGGACGGTATCTATGACGTCAAACCCTAGCTTATGGGCTGAGCCATGTGCTTGTAGCCATGTGGTCTTACTTAAGCTAAGTCACATGCCAGTGTGACGTAGTAGCAAGTAATGTGACCGTGTGGAGCGTCTAAGCCACGTGATACGGGCGCTTAATAGACGTGCAAAGGAAGTTTGTGCAGAGAAGGTTGTAACTGAGCTGCAGCCCAGAGTTTTACAGATAAAAACAAGAGGTAAACCGCAAAAAATAAGGGCTAGTTGGGCCATCCATGACATTACCCCCCTCCTAAAATCGAGCGTCCTCGCGAAGCATCACTGTGCTGTGGTGATAGAGGTCTTCTACCCGTCTACAGGGATTCAGCAGAATTGCCCCGATTGTCTAGTCAGAAGGATGCTAGGAAGTTTCTCCCCTTCTGGTGTCATTGACTCGACGTTACCCGTCAGTGTGATGTTCTTGAGATATCCAGACCAATGTGTTTGCCTTCATCCCAGCTAAGATCGTATGTAGATGGATAGATTGTGCGAAGGAAAGCGGGGTCGGTCTGGGTATTGAATTCCCGAAAGTGTGAGCGGAGATCCGCAAAGAGTGAAGCTTTGATGACCCGAGGCGCTCCGGGGTTTGCTTTGTAGAAGTCGTCAATCGCTTCTTGACTATTCTCAAGGTTTTCTACCGGTTCCCAGCTATTGTGTCCGTCTGAATACCCTTCCCATTTGACTAGGAATTGTAGCTTCTTCCATCGTCTGTGTAGCCTGCTGTCTAGCACTTTTTCGACGACGTACTGCTCTTCTCCTTCTATGACAATAGGATCAGGAGGTGGAGGTACGTCTTTGCCGTTGTCGTGCCAGGGACTTAGACGGTTGATATGGAAGACGGGGTGGATTCGGAGATAGTTGGGTAGATCGAGTTTGTAATCGAGTTTGCCAATGCGTTCGATGACCTTGTACGGGCCGAGTTGTTGAAGACCGAGTTTAGGGGTAGCCTGGTGGATCTGAACGTTCTTAGCGTTTAGCCAGACCATGTCCCCTACTTGGAAAACGCGTGGAGAACGCTTCTCAGACTCGTAGAGTTACTTCATCTTTTCTTTGCTTAGACGAAGAGCTGCTTCGGTCTCCTTGCGTACTCGAGCCATATTGTCAAGGCGCTCATCGAGTGATGGGATATTGATTTGCTTGCCAACTGGTATAGTGAAGTCGGGGCGATATCCGTAGATGACTTCAAACGGTGTTTGGGAGTTACCCGCATGTACTCGCGAGTTGAGTGCAAACTCAGCCGCCGGTAGATGATCGACCCAGTCGTCTTGTCGTTGTTGACAGAATAGACGCAGATACTGTTCGATATCCTGGTTTTTGCGTTCGACTTTGCCATTTCCTTGCGGATGATAGGCGGTCGTAAAACCAGTCTCTATGCCCAGGCGGTGATAGAGCGCACGCATGAAGCGCGCTGCAAACTGGGGTCCTCGGTCAGAGAACACCTTCTTGGGAATGCCGTGAAGTCGGAATACTTCTTTGTAGTGTAGATCGGCAATCCCCTCAGCGTTAACCTAGTGTAGTAGGGATGATGTGCGTTTGATCAGAGTAATGGTCGACGTAGACCGCGATCAATCGAATCCCTTAGAGGGTGGCAGCTGAGTGATGAGATCTACTCCGACATGTTCCCAAGGTCCGGCCGGAGTTTCCTGAGGTTGTAGTACTGCTTTAGGGTGTGGAGCTGACTTGTAGCGTTGACAGCAATCACAACCTAGTACGTAAGTCTCGACAAAGGCATTCATCTTTGGCCACCAATAGTGTCGTGAGACTAGCTCTATGGTGCCGTGTTTGCCCGGATGACCAGCCGCGGGTGTGTCATGGCAAGATTTGACGATTTCGTGACGGAGCTCTTTGTTGTTAGGGATGTAGAGTTTTCCCTTGTAGTAGATGAGTCCGTCACTTCTTCCCATTCGAGTAAACCGCCGACAAGTTTGCGAGGACCCTTCTTTCGAAGGGTAGCAGAGCTTGTGCACTTCTGCTTCTTGCTCCGTGCATTCTCGGATCTTTGATTCGAGTGGAGAAGCAGTGGCAAGTGCACTGGTAGCGAGGATCCGGAAGTGTTCCGGTTTTAGTACCACCTGATCCTTGTTGTCTTCTTCGTCCGTGACAGCGTGGAGTGAAGACGAGAAGAGGATCAGCGTGTATCATGGTACTGCCAGGTTGTGTACCAACACGAAGTCGAAGTCAGCCAAGAGTATGACCAACGTGCTTGACGTCGAGTGAGGTGTTGCGCAGTTTCCAGTACTGCAGGTTTGCGTGATCTGTCCAGATCTCAAACGGTTCCTTGAGCCCCTCAAGGTAGTGGTGCCAATCTTTGAGAGCCTCGGTGATGGCTAACATCTCCCGATCAAAGATTTCGTAGTTACGCTCTGCTTCAGTCATGGATGCGGACCGGTAGGCGATAGGGTGGTAGAATCCATCTTCCTTTGATTTCTGGGAGATGATTCCACCGGTTGCATAGCCCGAGGCATCGACTTCTAGACGCGCAGGGAGTTCAGGGTCCCAGACTGCCAAGATAGGCTTAGTGGTAAAGGCCTTCTTTAGCACGTGAAGGCAGTCTGCTGTGCTGGACCCCAGACGAACGGTACGTCCTTCTTAGTCAGGTCGTGTAGAGGCCGTGCGTGCTTTGAGAAGTCTTGAATGAAGCGGCGGTAGAAGTTGGCAAACCCAATGAATCCTCTAACTTTTTGAGGTTCTTGGGTGTGGGCCACGTAGAAACTGCTTGGACTTTGACAGGGTCCATAGCTACTTCGCCGGCACGAATGATCAACCCGAGGTATTGATCTCAGATTTCTCAAACTCGCACTTTTCCGGCCGAAGGTAGAGGTCATGCTGCTGAAGTCGCTCGAGGACTTCATGTACAACCTTGCGGTGCTCTGTCAGGTTGTTGCTCCAGATCAAGATGTCATCTAGATAGACAGCCACCTTGCCCTCAGCGACGAGGTCGGCAAAGATGTTGTCCATCAGAGCTTGGAAGGTAGCGGGTGAGTTCGTGAGACTGAAGAACATGACTTGGTTCAAGAGTCCTCGGTTGGTAACGAACGCCGCTTTGTACTCGTCTCCTTCTTTGATTCGGACATTGTGATATCCCCAACAGACATCGAATTTTGTGAAGATCTTTGCACCCTTGAGCTTGTTGATGATGTCGGTGGCAAGTGGTAGAGGGTAGCGATTCTTTACAGTGATGTCATTGAGTTTTCTGTAGTCCTGAATAAGTCGGAGTTTGTTATCCTTCTTCTTGATAAAGAAGACTGGAGAAGCCAGCGGAGACTTGGAAGGCGTGATGTATCCTTTGGATAGGTTCTCCTGGATGAACTTGTCAAGCTCGGCTTGTTCATTCAGGGGCATAGGGTAAACTTTCGATTTGATGGTCTCAGGAGCGTCTGGTTTGAGATCAATCGAATGGTCCCAGGGCTGATGCTGGGGTAGCCGATTAGACTCTTCCTCAGAGAAGACTTTAGCGTGTCTATGGTACTCTGATGGAACAATGTCTTCGAAGGAGCAATGAGCTTTAGCTTTGTTTGCTTCGGCAGCAAGCTTAGTAGAGTAGGTGAAGCCGGCCATACACCAGACTTCGTCAGTGGTGTCTTGGATAATACCGGCTTTGACCGACTGCCTACGTTCTTTGCGATTACCGTCAACCTTCTGGAAAGGTTCAGCAGGAGATTCTTCCGAGCCGCTCGGAATTGTCATTTCTCCTTTTTCCCAGTTGACGGTAGGGTTTACGCGCTTGAGCCATGGTAGCCCAAGAATGACGTCTTCTGGACCTAAGTCCGTGACAAGAAACTCTGCCTTCTCTGTGTGGTCTCCGACAGTGAGTGTAAGGCGAACGAAGTGAGTTAATCCGCCAGCTTTATTCTTAGTTCCGTCAATATTATGCAATGAGATAACCCTTTCGAGCGGGTGCTGAATAATCTTATGCTTTTTGACGAACTGATGACTGATGAATAAAGCTGTAGCTCCTGAATCGATCATGGCAGGAACGCGAATGCTTCTATTCAGACCTTTTACTAGTACATGTACACGGAAATGAGATGAAAACCGATCTATCGACGATATAGTACACGAGGAGATAGTAGACGAAGGGCACAGAGTAGACGTTGTACACGAGGCAGAAGACGAGGAGGAAGACGAGGACAGGGTATCAAGGGGACTCGCAGCTGCGGCTATGTCACGAGTTCATTTCAAAAAACCGCATTAATTTTTGCTGCCATCTCATCCATTTGCTTCTTCTGGATGTCAAGCATGTCCTTGAGCGCAGCAATTTTAGCATCCTTGTTGTTGGATGCATCTTGCTTGGCTGCAGTAGTAGTCGACAATGTCGACGAGGTAGCGGCAACTTTTTGTCCCTTAGGGACGCCTTGGAGCCGTTTTAGGCAAACTGCCCCCCAGTGACCGGTGGCACTGCAGTGGTTGCAGACCGGGTCATCGGGGTGCTTCGAGTCCCTCTTCTTGTGACTCTCAGATCCACAAACCGAGCAGCGCTTGCTCATCTCCTTCTTCCATTTCTGGAAGATCTCCTGTTTGCCCAGACCCGCAAAGAGCGAGTCAAACGAGGCGGAGAAACGGGATGCGTCGATCTCCATCGCATTGGGGTTGCGGAACGCTTGCTGGTGGGACTTGCCATGTCCCGAAGAACTGTCTACCATGACCTCCCCAGTGCTGTTGCGTAGATCGGCCAGCTGAGCATCTACTGCCTTGCACTGGTCCTTCAGTGCATCGTAGGTTGTGGCGCGGGTCTGGAAGTAAGAGACGCGTTGAAGGTATTCCGTACTCAAGCTCGACTTGAGACGGTCGAAAAGGTCCTGCTGGCTCCAGCCAGTGCGAGGGGCCCAGGTCTCGAACTCCAAGATGTGGGCGGCGAATGTCTTGTTACCCTGCTTCATGCCGGTAACCTTAGTCTTGCCTCCATGACCGCGTCAATAGGCTCAAACTCTGCCTTGAAGGCCTCAATAAACGTGTCCCAGTCATTTCCAAATGCTGGTTTGCTATTGGCCAACTCCTCAATGTGAGGGCGAGCCCAATCTGCAGCGTCTTCCTGCATGAAAGACAGGGCACTGGTGATCAGTTTGTGGGGATCAAAGATCCTCGCACCGTTGTTGTCCAGCCGGACCTGGCCCTGGGCGTCTTGCTGGAAGAACACCTTGCCCTGCTTCTGGGCCCAGACAATAAAGGCATGGCGGAAGAGCCTGGCTTCCAATGATGTTTTCCCCTTGAAGGAGACTGGCTTCTCGACAATGCTTCTCTCTCGAGAAGTGTGTGTAGCAGCGGCAACCGCTGGTGTCTGTGCGGCGGCAAGTGCAGCCACCTGGTTGGTAAGGTCAACCATTCTTTGTGTCAGGACGCCCAACATATTTAAGACGTCTTGCTGGCTCAGGTTGGCAACTGGGGCAGCAGGGGCAGCAGGGGCGGCGGGCTGATTGGGATCCATGTCTTGTGATGTAATGAGGCGTAGGTTTTCTTCGTTGGGTGTCTGGTGCTGGCCGGCGTAGTATTCGCTATTGACTGCTTCTGTTGGGTCTGCCTGAGTGTACCGGTTTGGGCACGGTTGTTCGTCACACTCGTGGAATGTGCCTTCGTAGAAGTGGTCGTCTGTGACCGTGCTCGAATCGAAGAAGTGTATATAATTTTCGCACGACGTGGTGGGCAAGAAGTTGTGGACTGTCTAGATCCACTCAAAGTAGCTATCACTATTGACTACGTTAAGTTGTGCTAGAACTCTATCGTAGTTTTTACGAAGCTGCTTGAAAGAAACCTTCCCAATTGCTTTGCAACCCCAGTCCAGGAGCTGCCACTCGCGGTCTGCTGTGGCGGGTGCGAGATCGTCAACTTGGTTGAGGAAGCGATTAACCTTGTTGACGAGGTGGAGCAGGGCGCGACGGTGGTCGGGGTTGGCGCGGTTCAGGAGTTCTTCAAGTTCTGTGAGAGCTTGCAAGTGAGTGCGGACGGCGGTAAGTTTTGGCTTGAAGATGCCTACGAGATCAACCGGTGACAACTTCTTGAAGTCGATCAACACCGGCTTTGGTGCAGCGGGGGCGGGAGTTGGTGCAGGGAGCTTTGCTAGTCGCTCTGCAAAGGTGAGCTTGTGGGTCTGTTGCTCAGCTAAGGTGCGGTCACGCTCCTCAGCAGCTCGTTCTCCGTATGCCCGTGCAGAGGCGCGGAGTTGGCGATTTTCCTCGTATGAGGGGACAGTGAGGGTGATGCCTTTGACAGGCGGCTTCTTGGACACGTACTTCGCGACAGTGACCAGGTCCTTGTCAGACCAACGATGAGGTTGACCACTCTTGCGCTTTTCAGCAAGAGCGTCGAGGAAAGATGGTGGAAGAGACCTCTTGAGCTGAGGCTCAGTGGCAGGGAGGTTCTTAGAAAAACGGGGGCGTGTGTCCTTAGGCATCGTCAAACAGGAATAAACTTTTTAAAACGGTGGGAATGGGGGACCCAGGGTTTTCACAACGATCTCGACCTAATGTCACGGAGACAGAGCTCGACGTAGCAACTAGGGACACGGAGTGGAAGACGACGACGAGGTGGTGGCAGGCGTATAGCACAATGCTCTCACCAGCTATAAACCTTATACAGATATCTAGCCCAGTAAAGACCAAGTTAGTATTGATACTACTCGCTATGTAGTACAAGAGGGGTGTTGCTTACCTAGCCCAGTAAAGACCAAGAGGTCGAGATGAGGGCTAGGAGCGTACATGTAGCTGCTTATATAGACTTCAGGGGCCTGCGCACAGACCATGTTAAGGGCAGGCTTTGCAAGAAGCCGTGTGAACGAAGAACAAAAGAACTACCTAAAGGAGAACAATAGCTATTGTCTAGACCTTGCCAAGAACTCTACCCGTGAGAGAATCTATCTAAAAGGAGACCATCTACTGTATTCCATTCCCACACCTGTGAGAACATCCTTCCATAAAGAGAACAATAGGGAAAGAACAATAAGGAGCCCATGTGGACGGTATCTATGACGTCAAACCCTAGCTATGGGCTGAGCCATGTGCTTGTAGCCATGTGGTCTTACTTAAGCTAAGTCACATGCCAGTGTGACGTAGTAGCAAGTAATGTGACCGTGTGGAGCGTCTAAGCCACGTGATACGGGCGCTTAATAGACGTGCAAAGGGAGTTTGTGCAGAGAAGGTTGTAACTGAGCTGCAGCCCAGAGTTTTACAGATAAAAACAAGAGGTAAATTGCGAAAATTAAGGGCTAGTCAGGCCATCCATGACAGACGTCATAGATACCGTCCACATGGGCTCCTTATTGTTCTTTCCCTATTGTTCTCTTTATGGAAGGATGTTCTCACAGGTGTGGGAATGGAATACAGTAGATGGTCTCCTTTTAGATAGATTCTCTCACGGGTAGAGTTCTTGGCAAGGTCTAGACAATAGCTATTGTTCTCCTTTAGGTAGTTCTTTTGTTCTTCGTTCACACGGCTTCTTGCAAAGCCTGCCCTTAACATGGTCTGTGCGCAGGCCCCTGAAGTCTATATAAGCAGCTACATGTACGCTCCTAGCCCTCATCTCGACCTCTTGTTCTTTACTGGGCTAGGTAAGCAACACCCCTCTTGTACTACATAGCGAGTAGTATCAATACTAACTTGGTCTTTACTGGGCTAGATAACTTGTATAAAGTCTGATAGCTGGTGAGAGCACTGTGCTACATGCCTGCCACCACCTCCTTGTCAATATCCACTTCGTGTCCCTGTCTGTCACGTCGAGCCTTGTCTCCGTGTCATTAGGTCGAGATCGTTGTGAAACCCTGGGTTCCCCCATTCCCACCGTTTAGAAAAAGTTTATTACTGTTTGACGAGTACGTCTCCGGTCTTCTCATACCGTTGAGCTACACTTACGTCGTCCGTTTCTACCCCCTGCGCGTCGTTTAGTGCCTAAAGACACGCGCCCCCGTTTCTCCAAGACCCTCCCTACCACTGAGCCTCAGCTCAAGAGGAGTCTTCCACCATCTTTCCTTGACGCTCTCGCTGAAAAGCGTAAGAGTGGTTAACCTCATCGCTGGTCTGACAAAGACCTGGTCACCGTCGTGGAGTACGTGTCCAAGAAGCCGCCTGTCAAAGGCATCACCCTCACCGTCCCCTCTTACGAGGAAAACCGACAACTTCGCGCCTCCGCACGAGCATACGGAGAACGAGCTGCTGAGGAGCGTGACCGCACCTTAGCTGAGCAACAGACCCACAAGCTCACCTTTGCAGAGCGACTAGCAAAGCTCCCTGCACCAGCTCCCGCCCCCGCTGCGCCAAAGCCGGTGTTGATCGACTTCAAGAAGTTGTCACCGGTTGATCTCGTAGGCATCTGCAGGCCAAAACTTACCGCCGTCCGCACTCGCTTGCAAGCTCTCACAGAGCTTGAAGAACTTCTGAACCGCGCCAACCCCGACCACCGTCGCGCCCTGCTCCACCTCATCAACAAGGTTAATCGTTTCCTCAACCGAGTCGACAATCTTGCACCCGTCACAGCAGACCGCGAGTGGCAGCTCCTAGACTGGGGTTGTAAAGCAATTGGGAAAGTTTCTTTCAAGCAGCTTCGTAAAAACTACGATAGAGTTCTAGCACAACTTAACGTAGTCAATAGTGATAGCTACTTTGAGTGTATCTAGACAGTCCACAAGTTTTTGCCCACCACGTCTTTCGAAAATTATATACACTTCTTCGATTTGAGCAAGGTCACAGACGACCACTTCTACGAAGGCATATTCTACAAGTGTGACGAACAACCGTGCCCAAATTGGTACACTCAGGCAGACCCAACAGAAGCGGTCAACAGCAAATACTACTCTGAGCACCACCAGACTCCAAACGAAGACAATCTCCGCCTCCTCACCAACGAAGACATGGACCAGAACGCTGCACCCGAGGCCGCCCCAGCTGCCAACCTAAGTGCCCAGGATATCCTAAACATGTTCGGCATTCTGACGCAAAGAATGGTGGATCTCACCAATCAGGTAGCTGCCTTGACAGCTGCTCAGGCACCAGCCATCGCCGCAGCAACGCACACGTCCCGAGAACGGAGTATTGTCGAGAAACCAGTCTCTTTTAAGGGAAAGACGTCGTCGGAAGCAAGGCTTTTCCGGCATGCTTTCATCGTCTGGGCCCAGAACCAGGGCAAGGTGTTTTTCCAGCAGGACGCGCAAGGCCAGGTCCGGGTGGACAACAATGGCGCGAGGATCTTTGATCCTCACAAACTCATCACCAGCGCCCTGTCGTTCATGCAGGACGACACTGCTGACTGGGCTCGCCCTCATATTGAGGAGCTGGCCAGTAATAAACCAGCTTTTGGCAACAGCTGGGATACGTTGATCGAGGCCTTCAAAGCCAAATTTGAGCCAATAGATGCTGTCATGGAGGCTAAGACAAAAATAGCCAACATAAAGCAAGGCAACAAGACCTTTGCCGCCCACATCTCTGAGTTTGAGACCTGGGCCCCTCGCACTGGCTGGAGCCAGCAGGACCTCTTCGATCGTCTCAAGTCGAGCTTGAGCACCGAGTACTTGCAACGTGT
>JABYQR010000465.1:0-30959 GCA_022592445.1 Cytidiella melzeri | reverse complement strand
GGAGACGTACCCCGGTCTTCATCCTACCCTACTCCTCCTCCTGCTCCTATTCCTCCTACTCAACAACTCACAATGTCTTCCACTTCTCGTGCTGGCACCGCAGGTCCCGCACCTTCTGCTGCACCTTCTGACCACGTCCCTACTACCTCTGCCGTTGTTGACCACCCAACCGTCCGCATCACAGCATCACGTCGAGTCTCAGCACCCCCCTCTGATCGTCGACGCACTCCATTCGATACACTCCGCGGCGACTTCGCTCGTTGTCACACCACTAAACCATCGTCAGACGACAGCGACAAGGCACACGAAAGGTGAAGGGGCAAACTGCCCAGAGCCCATCGTGCACCGTCCCCTCGCCATCTGGGCCTACTGACTCCGCGCGAGCGGTGTCGTCCCTCCTTTCCGTGCCTCCAAAGCACAATGTGGAGTATACTATGTTGCTTAGCAACGTCCACAAAGCCTTCGCAGACGTTGGCAAACTTACAGGTCCCGATACCTGGCCAATGTGGAAATTCCGCGTCAATACTGCAATGTTGACCATCGTCGACTTCTACAGCTACAGGGGTGGTCTGACCATTCCTCAAGAGGTCCAACGGGCCGTCTTCAACATCCTGGCTGGACACATTGCGGACTCTGTGATGGCCAACTATCTCAACGAGACCGCGCCCCACAGACTCATGGAGAAACTCTCCGAATGGTTCGAGCCAACTTCCACTATGTTGGACGCGAACGAAATTTTCCAACTTTTCTCCCTCCACCGTCCTGTCCACGAAATGGACAAACTACTCGACGATGTGCACAACTTGTACTTGAAATTCTCTCCAAGGGGATTGAGTTCCCCAGCACATCTTCTACTCCGCCCTTGTCGGCATCATTCCCCCACCTATGCGCATACTCGCGCTAGCTACGAGGCTGGTGTGCATTCCTGTACTCCCGCGGGCGAGAAGTATGACTACAACCCTATCTTGCTGAGTGTCGAGCTCTGCCGCGACTTCCATAGCTGGCGACTCGCTCACCCACTTGACCGCTCTCGGTCCAAGGGTTTGTCAACCCTTGTTCCTCGCGATAGGCCCGCTGGTGGTTCATCCGCCGCGTCGCCAGCAGTCGACAAACGTGTCGAACGTCCGGCGAAAGCCACTTCCTCCACTCATGCGGCCGCCACTCCTTACTCTAAGGAGAACTCCGTCGTGACACTTCAAAGATGAAGTGTTACAACTGCAACAAGACTGGCCACACAACGCCTACTTGCCCTTCGCCCTGGACAGAGAAGTCCAAGGAGGCGATGAAGAGGAAGGGTATTACCCAAAGTCCGTTGCTGCTGGTGCCAAGGGCAAAGCTGCCACTGCTGCCGCTGCTGTCACTACTCCCGCTGTCACTGGTCTGTCGACCACTACTCCTCGTCACAACCAGAGCGCGTGGGTGTCGGCTCTCTCTGAGTCCGACGTCACTATGCACGTGAGTACTTTGCTTACTACTACTACTTTTCCTACTCTACTTCCGCTGTATGCAACTTCGTCAACAGACAAGTTGATACATATTCTTGATACTGGCGCGACTATACACTGTACGCCGTATCGAGACTTACTTTTCAATGTCCACTCCGTACCAACTATTGTACTGACTGTTGCCAACTCAGAACAACTAGTTTTGAAACTCGCTGGTGACATGGTACTCGAGGTGGAACAGGAAAGTGGTAAGCTTACTGAACTCTTGCTGAAGAACGTCTACTTCAACTCAACTCTACCTTTTACTTTAATCAGCATTGGAAAACTGGACTCTGATTATCGTTTTACGTTCTGTCATGGACTTTGTACTATATACGACTCAAACTCAACTTGTGTGGCTGTTGTTAGAAAATCAAATGATTTATACACGCTATCATCAACTCGAGTGACTTCTTTAGCAAGCGTGCATAGAACTGGCATTACTCTACTTGAACTACATAAAAAACTCGGTCATCTCAGTTACTTCATGATCAAGAAACTACTTCAAACTTCGTCAATCATTACCGATCATATAACTGACCATACTGAAACTCCGTGTGAGGACTGTTTACTCAACAATATCCATCGCAATACTGTACCCAAACTTTGTTCTTCATTGTTAGCTGAAGCTTTCGCAGATCACTTTCATATCGACATCTTTGGGCCTCTACCCACAGTGTCGATTACTGGTAAACATAAATACTGGTTGACTATTGTCGACGATGCTACTAGATGGTTAGTACTGGCACCACTAGTGACTAAAGATGACGCCTATACTCAATGGGTCATTTTCTCTACTGAACTTTTGACGCAATATGGTATTCGTGTCAAGATACTTCAAGCTGATAACAACGGTGTCTTTACCAGTAAAGCTATGACTGCTTACTTGAAAACTCAAGGAACTATACTACGTCTTACTGTACATGATACTCCTCAGCAAAACGGTGTTGCTGAGCGTGTACATCAAACTATTGTGAGCTTGATTCGAGTAAACCTGCATACTGCATCTTTACCAAATCGACTATGGTGGTACGCTGCATTATATGCGATGTATGTGTACAATTGTTCTCCTCGTACTATACTTAACTACAAAACTCCTTACTTAAGCGATATGGCACAGACGCTAACCTTGATGGACTTCAAGTCTTTGGTCAGCCGTGCATCGTATACAACGAATATCGCACAAATAAACTAGCATCTAAGGGTAAAAGGGGAGTCTGGATAGGCTTTGCTGAACACTCTAAAGGTCACTACGTTTACTTTGGACAACGTGTCGGAGTTGAACGTAACTTGCAATTCGTTGACTCTACGATACGAATTGAAGGGGAGAAAGAACCAAATGTCGAGAAGCTTACTATTGAAAAACAACTTGAACTTGAGGACAGCCCTCACATAGAACCAATGGAAATTGACAAGCCTGACCCTACTGGTCCAAGGCGTTCCAACAGAACTCCTCAACTATCGCGTAAAGCTTGTGGTCTAAACTACGACAAAGTAGACACTAACATTGCTTTCTACTTAACTGAGTTTAACGCTTACTATGCTGAGGACGTCGGTAACCCTGTCACTTTCAAAGATGTACTTAATCACCCTCTCAAAGACGATTGGTTTAAGTCTATGAAACTTGAGGTTGATACACTAGAACAACTCGGCACTTGGGAATACTGTATCCCGCCGCCAAATGCCAACATTACTGGTTCTTGCTTTGTCTACAAGACCAAGTACGAACATGGCAAAGTTACTAAACTCAAGTCAAGACTTGTTGCGCAAGGATACTCTCAGCGCGATGGTATTGATTACTATGCAAACAACTTGTTCGCTCCAGTCGCGCGCATGAGTTCTATGCGACTCATACTTACACTTGCGGCTTCACTACACTTCGAGATTAACCAACTCGATGTTAAGTCTGCTTACTTATACGGTAAAATTAACGATGATGAAGATCTTTATCTTTGTCCGCCGCCTGGCGACTTACTACCCAACTTGCCTAAGGGCTGGGTACTTAAACTACACAAAACTATCTATGGCCTTAAACAAGCCGGACGTCGCTGGTACAAGGTACTATGTGATATACTATTCCAACTTGGACTCAAGTGTTCAGACTATGATAACGCTGTCTTCTACCTTTACAGGGGAGACAAACTAATACTTATACTCGCTGTTCATGTCGATGATATTACTCTCTGTACTATTACTTCTGTCGTCGCTGAACAATTTGAGATAGCACTTAGACAACATGTCGAGGTAACAAACGGTGGCACTATCCACTGGATGCTTGGCATGGAGATCGATTACGACAAAGCCTCTGGTGTTATCAAGCTTCGTCAACGCAATTATATCCAAACTATACTTAAACGAAACAACTTTGACCACAATCATACACACCGTACGCCTATGATACACGAGCACAACTTAGCCCCCCGTGACTCGAAAGAACCTTGTCAGGACGCTGACACTATTAAACAATACATGTCTTTAGTCAGTGGTTTACGATACGTTGCTGACTGTACTCGACCAGACGTTGCATACTGCACTGGTCAACTTGCACGATACTTAGCTGACTCTTCTAAGGAACACTTCGCTGCAGCTAAACAGTGTTACCTATACTTGAAGGGAACGTGCGATTACTGGCTTGTCCTAGGAAATCAAGCAACTACTTGTCGCGGAGCGACTGCTGTGATACTGATAACCCTAAACAAGGGTGGAGAAGAGGAGGAGTGGAAGTGGAAATGGATCTCCAACAACGACAACAAGGTCAAAGTCGATGATAAGCAGGCAAGCAGGCTCAGAGGCCGGATACTGGCAGTGCAAATGACAAAGTTAATATCAAGCTTATACTAGGTTACATTGAGTAACTCACCTGGCAGTGCAAATGACGAAGAGGTCAAGATGCAGAACCAGGGAGGGTAAGGGGTACTATATATACTGTGTCTGGGTGGTCTGTGCACCAGTTCCCACACTAGGGACTGGAGTAACAATAGAACAATAAGAGACCAGGGTAACTGTCAGGGACCTGAGTAACTGTCAAGGACCAGGGTACATAGAACAATAGGACTAGAACAACAGACAATAGAACAATAGAATCAGGAACAATAGAACAATAGAATCAGGAACAATAGAACAATAGGAACTGGGGGAATCCCTAACAATAGACAAAAGACAATAGACGGAAGACAATAGGACAATAAGGACTGGGGGAATCCCTGGGGAATCCCTATCAATGGAAGTTAAACAATAGAACAGTAGCCTAGGTTGATCTGGAACCGCTCCAGATTGAGTCTAGGGTTTGGGTCTGGACTATTGATAAATAAGGCAGGATGTCACGTGACCCGGGTTAGGGTTAGGTCCGGTAACACTTCTAGCCGGAAAATAAGCGCTCTAGATAGGTGCTTAAGGCTGTAAACTTGTGACATTGTTGGAAAAATCCGGTCTCTGTTGGACTATCCATGTCACTACTACTAATACTTCACTTGTCAGATACGCTGATTCTGACGGTATGACTACATACGGCAATAAACCAATAATGGGCTACACCTTTACATACAATGACTCACTGATCTCTTGGTCAAGTAAGCGCGGTTCACTAGTAACACTATCGGTCACCGAAGCTGAATTATATGCCTTAGCGCATGCGTCAACTGAAGCTATATATCTAAAAGCACTCATTGACGAACTACTTAACTCTACTATGGATCCTGTCAAAATGTAAACTGACAGTGCATCAACTATTGCCATTGTTAGCTCACCTGACGAGCAACATTCGCAACGAACTAAACACTTCGAGATTCGTAAGAATTTCATCAGCAATTGTGTACTCAAGAAGTATATAACTATTCATCACATATCTTCTAACAATCAATGTGCTGATACACTTACTAAGGCACTACCTCTCGAAAAACTCAAGTACTTCAATGAACTAATTCATATTCGTGCTTGAAGGGGAGTGTTCGACTATATTAAATTAGACGCTTAACGTACGAGCGCCGTAGTTACCGTATATAAGACTTACTCCGATCAATGCAACTCCATGCACTTTTGATCCCCAACTCCCACTGTGTGATCCCTTCCAGTCTTGCTCTCTCAACGTTCCCCTCTACTTTCATAGCCTTCTAACAAGAGCAACTGGTGGTTGTGAAACTGTATGGAAGAATCAAAGGCAGTGCTTTATGCTGATGAAACCACATCTTGTTGATGTCTGAACTGCTTCAGCCCCATTAGAACTGCCACAGGCTATGTTCTGATTTTAATTCCTCTTTAGAGAGCAACTTATGGTTGTGAAACCTTGTGCAACCATCTGATGCAGTAGTTGTGGCTGATGCAACCATGTCCTGTTGATGTCTGAGCTGCATCATGCCTATTGGAACTGCCACAGATTGTGTTCTGATTGTAACTTCTGCTTAGAGAGTAGTGATTGTGAAACCTTGTGGACCAATTGAATGCAGTGCTTGCTGCCAATGCAACCATGCACTGTTGATGTCTGAACTGCTTCACACCCATTAAACCTGCCACAGCTGTAACTTCTGCTTGGAACTCAGTGGTTGTGAAGACCGATTGGATGCAGTGCTGGCTGCTGATGAAACCACATCCAGCTGATATATGTGCTACCTCACCCCCATCAGAGCTGCCACAGACTGTGTTCTGATTGTAACTCCTGCTTATAGAGCAACTGGTGGTTGTGAAACTGTATGAAAGAATCAAAGGCAGTACTTTATGCTGATGCAACCACATCCATGATCCTGTTGATGTCTGAACTGCTTCAGCCGCATTTGAACTGCCACGGGTCATGTTCTGATTTTAATTCCTCCTTAGAGAGCAACTCATGGTTGTGAAACTTTGTGCAACAATTTGACGCAGTGCTTGCTGCTGATGTAACCATGTACTATTGATGTCTGAACTGCCTCACCCCCATTGGAACTGCCACAGGCTGTGTTCTGATTGTAATTCCTGCTTAGAGAGCAAGAGCAACTCACAGTTGTGAAACTTTGTGAAACAATCAGATACAGTACTCACTACTAATGCAGCCACAAATTTACATTGTCCAAGAATGTAGGGATTGACACTTTGTAGTTAGCTTCCAAAGTACTGGTAACTCTTGCTCAGAGCCAATACTATGTGTGGCATGTCTTCTGATTGTATTTCTTGTTCAGAGAGCAAGCAATGTCTGTAGATTGCTGCACATGCACCTGACCAGGATTTGACATCATTTGCCAGCAGGTGTGGAGTTTGAATCTGAGTCTGGATGACTTTTTTCAGTAGACTGGCCATAACTTGCTCAATTCCACTTCAATTGATAGGATGTTTGTACCAGGATGTTGTCACAAGATAGGGCTATCCAATGGTGTATTATATGTACAGATTTGTCCCCATTTTCAGTAAAAATCAAAAGGTGCATTTTGATTGCAAAAGTGATCTGATACAAAGTTATAAAGGGCTGATAACAAGGCCAGTGTGATGCCATCAGCTGTATTCATTGTTTTGTTATTGACACTGTTACTTTCTGTATTCTGCCATCAAATTCCCACACTTTGGGGGACAAAAAGGTCACATCTGAAAAGACATCAATGTGCTGGAGCACACTGGAACAATTCTTCTTCATTCTTCAGGAATTGTAAAAGGTCACATCTGAGAAGGCATCAATGTGCTGGAGCACACTAGGACAACTCTTCTTCATTCAGAATTGTAATTACTTATTAATTCCAGACAAGTTAATAACAAGGGTTGTTACCAATAACAAACTTACAGAAGTCATTATTTTGGGTGAATTAGGCATGAAAATTGTTGACAGTAAAAATTTCCTTAAGGAAGTAAGGATTGAAAATCAAGTAATCTCTACATGTTAGTAATTAAAGCTGCAACAACATCAAATTTTTTCAGAAACAGAATATTAATATTGTGGGCAAGTTGGTCACAAAAATTATTACCATTACCAAAATCATTGATGAGAGTAAGTTCCTGGCAAATCAAAAACAAAAGCTGTTGCCAGTAAAAGGTTGCTGGTAACGGGAAGGTTTGCAAGCACTTTTGAAAGTAAGTACTATAGGCAAGTAGGTAACAGAAACCATGAAATGTTCCCACACAGCCTAAGCACAGCCAAGGGCAACAAATCACAATCTGAGCTATGGTGTTGCTACTATGCAGTGTGGCAGAGCCTCAAGCTCAAGATCCTTTGGTTGTGATTGTTTGAGAAATTTAGACAATAGCAACAAATTTTGATCTGAGCTACCTGGCATCACTATGGTGCTGCTACTGTGCAGTGCAGCAGAGCCTCAAGCTCATGATGTAGCATGCAGATCTGTTTGAGAAAATTTACACACAGCTGAAGCACAGCCAACTGCAACAAATTCCAATCTGAGCTATGGTGTTGCTACTATGCAGTGCGGCAGAGCCTCAAGCTCAAGATCCTTTGGTTGTGATTGTTTGAGAAAATTTTACGCAAGTGCAACAAATTGTGATCTGAGCTACCTGCCATCTCTATGATGCTGCTACTTTGCAGTGCAGTAGAGCCTCAAGCTCATGATGTAGCATGCACTTTTGCTTGAGAAATTTTACACACAGCCAAAGCACAGCCAAGTGCAACAAATTGCCATCAGAGTGATTGTTTGAGAAAATTTACACACAGCAGAAGCACAGCCAAGTGCAACAAATTGCAATCTGAGCTATTTGGCATCTCTATGGTGTTGCTACTGCACAGTGTGGCATAGGGTTCCGTCGGTAAGTCAATATTAACAAATGGTGTTAGAAACATGTTTCTAACATGTTTCTAACACCGAGGGCACAGACCGGCAAAAATGTCATGTATATAAATGTTGGAAAATGTTGGAAATGCTACAGCTTCTGAAAGGTCTGTGGAATCAACAACAAGCCCTCAGTGCAAGGGCTGGGTGGACTTTATCACCCCAGAAGTAGTGCTTAGCAAATACCATTGAATATTTCAACTGGGTGTATTTGATGATTACCATTGGATACCAATAACCTCCCTTCATGACATGTAGTCAAGAGTCACTTACTAGCTTAAGATTTACTTTTGCCTACTGGAGCTTTTGTGTCTGAAGAGGACTGGGTGCTGGCATTCAGGTGGCTGCAGAAGCTGGTGTGAACAATATCAATGATTTAGAAGCCTGTGGCAGAAACAAACCATAATGGACAGATTGATCTCCCTGCTAGTTACAAACACTTCAATCACTGAAATAATGTCAGCACTGACCAGAAGCAGATAGACAGTAATATTTACACACAACATCACCGTGATGCTCATGTACTTGCATCTTTTTAAGGGCTTTTCAGCTCTGGCTCACGGACTCGTAGTTACCGGACTCTCTTTTGCCTTCCGTATATGGTTGCTTTATTGTTCTTTCATCACGCGGACACATCTGTATCACATATTTTCCTTTTCGGGTCGCCTGAGGGCTCTGTCTTATATACCTTCACCCTCGCTCCTGACACTCCATCGTGCTCTTTCTCTTTCACACCTGGAGTGAGTATTCTCTGTTGTCCCTCACATATGCAATATGCTCACAGCCTGTACCTGTAGTTAACTCGCTTCACTCATGTGTCTTAGGTACAGTCATTATGCTAATCATGCTCTTTCTCTTTTGCACCTGGATTAACTTTGCTTTGCTCGTGTGTCTTAGGTTCTTACGACGGCAAGTGGGATTACGACTGCGCATCACATCCCTGCCTCTAGACGTGTTGAATACATTCGACTGTCTTTACTTTTCTTGAGCAACATTGACTTTCATCATACTAATCATAGCAAAGATGGTCAGCATCAAGATCATTTCAGTTCTGGTGAACTCAATGCCTGATGAGCCAACTGGATCCAAATTCACATGGCTGAATTCTCCCCTTCGGGGAAATTAACATGCACAGACATTGGTTGATATGATGCAAGTAAGTCAGTACTACACACGCAAGGTAAGCAGAGTTATCATGAATTGGCCTATATATTATTGTACAGAATGACACTGGATCAGTTCTTCGCACTCCAAGGTTTCAACCAGCTGTCAAATTCCGTGATATCAATAAGGACCTCCTTCAAGAAGTTCAAGTGTTCGAATATACTGAGACTCCATTGAGACTCCGCACTGATCGCGCGCTTAGTTACCGTATATAACACTTACTTTGATCAATGCATGACTACCACTTTTGATCCCCATCTCTTCGTCTGACCACCACCTTCACCTAAGGCTCAGTGTTGTGCACTACTGCTCATACCTTTCTAATAGGTTATGAGCCCCGATTAAGCTCATTCCTCAATCAACTCTACTTCTTCTCTCCTATCTCCTCTCCTATCTCCCAGTTTATGAGCTCTGATCACACTGATCAACCTCAACTTCGTCGTTCCACCAGAGAGCGTCACCAAACAAACTTCCTCAGAGGTACTGCACCTCAACCTCGTTCTAAGAAGACTACTCGCAGTAGGAAGACTCCAGAGTTCACTCCTACCCCTCCTCCTGAACCTCCTATCTCTTCCCCCCTCACTACGCCTACTTCATCATCCATGGCGACCAGGACAACTGAAGTCAAGCCTGTTGCATCCTCCTCCTCTGCTCCAGTAGTTCAGACTACTCCTGATGAGGAAACAACGGCCTCTGTCCCCCCTCCTGCTGCTCAACAGGAGGAATCATCTACTCCTCCTGCACGCCGGGTCTCTGCACCCCCAGCTGATCGACGTCGCACCCCTTTCGACACCCTTCGTGATGACTATCAACGTCGTCAATCTCGTCATCCCACTGCTCAGGGTGATGACAGCGACGATCCCATGGACGACGACGAGAGACGTCGCAGGCAGCGAGGCAAGAAGGCACCTCGCCGCACTCCGTCTCCTCCAGGCTCTTCCTCTCCTTCTGGCTCTCCTGAGCCATCTCATGCTGGGAATACTTCCTCGCGCTCGGCACGCTCTGTGTCCGAGTTACTTCTTTCCCTCCTGCTCAGGACAGGGACTTCTCTATGTCCATGAGCGACATCAGCAAAGCTTTCTCCGACGTTGGGAAGCTTACTGGCCCTGAGAGCTGGCCGATGTGGAAGTTCCGCGTCGAGACTGCTCTCAACACTATCCTCAACTTCTACGCGCTCAGAGGTGGCTCGACAGTACCGAGAGAGGTTACTGGAGCTGTTTTCAACGTCATGACTGGCCACATTGGCGACTCCGTCATGGCAAACTACCTCAATGAGTCGCAACCGCACACTCTCATGGAGAAGTTGCGCGAACGCTTTGATCCGAAGACTACTGTCTCGGATGCAAATGAAATCTTCCAGCTGTTCCATCTTCGTCGTCCTGTTCACGAGATGGACAAACTCCTCGACGATGCGCTCAACCTCGTGGCAAACTGCGAAGGGGATTGACATTCCCTCGTATATCTTCTACTCTGCCATCGTCGGCATCATACCCCCTCCTTACAACACCACTCGCGCTAACTACGAAGCTGGTGTTCGTGCTTCTACTCCAGTTGGACAGAAATTCGACTATAAACCAAACGCTCTCATCGCCGAGCTCCGCCGTGACTTTAACAACTGGCGTCTCACCCACCCCCTTAAGACTTCCGAGTCTAAAGGTTCCACTTCGCTTGTCCCTCGTGACAAGCACACTACGCACGCCCCCTCAGCATCTCACGCTAAGGGCAAGCACGTCGAGCGATCTGCGAAGACAACTACCATTGCGCGCGCCGCTGCTGCTCCTTACACAAAGGAGAAGGACACTCGTGTTCCCAAAGTGAACTGTTACAACTGCGGTGAACTTGGACACACCACGCCGGTTTGCCCTAAGCCCTGGACTGAGAAGTCCAAAGCCGCCATGAAGGCAAAGGGTATTACTCGCAAGAGTGCCAGCGTCGCTTCTCGTGCGAAGAAAGAGTCTGCCGCTGCTGGCTCTTCGACTGCTACTGGCTTATGGCCAACTCCACTGCCGCCGCTAACTCGGACGATGAGGTACTCGAGCACCCTCACTCCGTGCCTGTTTTCAACTACGCCAAAGGCAGTGGCAGCACCAGTCAGAGCGCATGGGTTGCGTCTCTCTCTGATGCGGACGTCAAAATGCACGTAAGTACTACTACTACCATTCAACCCTACTCCACTTCACTTCCACTGTTGCGACTTCATCATCTGATGAGTCCGTTCATGTCATTGATACGGGTGCAACTATTCACTGCACTCCTTATCGTGATATACTCTTTAACGTACACTCTGTACCTACTGTCTTACTGACTGTCGCCAACTCAGAACAAATCTCGTTGAAACTGGCAGGCGACATGGTACTTGAAGTGGAGCAGGAAAATGGTACGCCCTCTCAAATACTGCTAAAGAATGTCTACTACAACTCACAGCTACCATTCACTTTAATCAGCGTATCAAAAATGGACACTGATTATCGTTTCTCTTTCTATCGAAATGTTTGTACTATATACGATTCGAACTCGTCTTGTGTAGCTGTGATTAAGAAAACGAATGACTTATACACGTTGTCTTCTACTCGAGTGACATCTTTAGCAAGTGTGCATAAATCTGGTATAACAATGCTTGAACTTCATAAAAAACTCGGTCATATAAGCTACTTCCAGATTAAAAAACTACTTGAGACGTCCAACTCATTATAACAACTCATATAACTGACCGTACGGAAACTCCGTGCGAAGACTGCATCATGAACAATATTCATCGCAGTCCTGTTCCTAAAACTCGTACTTCGCCGTTGGCTACTTCCTTCGGTGACCACTTTCATATCGACATCTTTGGGCCACTACCCACTGCATCAATTACTGGTCATTATATGTACTGGTTGACTATTGTTGATGACGCAACTAGATGGCTCACTCTTGCGCCATTAAAAACTAAAGATGACGCTTTTACTCAATGGGTTATCTTCTCTACTGAACTACTAACGCAGTATAACATTCGCGTTAAGACTCTACAATCTGACAACGACGGTGTCTTCACTGGTACAAATATGACCAACTACTTGAAAACTCAAGGTACAATACCCCGACTTACTGTGCACGATACTCCTGCACAAAATGGTGTTGCTGAACGAACACACCAAACTATAATGAACTTAGTTCGTGTAAACCTGCATACTGCTTCTTTACCGAATAGATTGTGGTGGTACGCTGCACTTCACGCAGTATATCTCTTTAACCGTACTCCTCGCTCTCCACTTCAGTTCAAAACACCTTACTTCAAACGTTATGGCACTGATGCTAACCTTGATGGACTGCAACCTTTTGGTCAACCGTGTATCGTCTATGACGAATACCGTACCGATAAACTTGCGCCTAAGGGCAAACGAGCTGTTTGGATAGGTTTTGCTGAGCACTCTAAAGGCCACTACGTTTACTTCGGGACACGCGTAGGCGTTGAACGAAACTTGCAATTTGTTGACTCTACGATACAAATTGAAGGGGAGAAAGAACCAAACATCGAGAAACCCACAATCGAAAAACAACTTGAACTTGAGGAAAATCCTCATGTTGAACCTATGGACATTGACGAACCGGACCCTACTGGTCCTAGGCGTTCTACTAGAATCGCTAAGCCTTCTCGCAAAGCTAGAGGTTTAGACTACGATGAAACTGAAACTAATATTGCGTTTTACTTAACTGAGTTTAATGCTTACTACGCCGAAGACGTTGGTGATCCAGTTACTTATCAAGACGTACTCAAACATCCTCTCAAGAATGACTGGCTCAAGTCTATGAAGACTGAGGTTGATACGCTTGAACAACTTGGAACTTGGGAATACTGTATCCCACCTGCTAACGCAAACATCACTGGCTCTCGCTTTGTTTATAAAACCAAGTATGAACACGGCAAAGTCACTAAACTGAAATCTAGACTTGTTGCGCAAGGATACTCCCAACGCGACGGTATTGACTACTACTCGAACGACTTGTTTGCACCAGTTGCTCGCATGAGTTCTATACGCTTCATACTTACTCTTGCGGCTTCACTGCACTTCGAGATCACTCAGCTTGATATAAAGTCTGCATATCTCTACGGTAACATTAACGAAGACGAAGATCTATACCTTCGTCCACCACCTGGTGACTTACTGCCTAACCTGCCTAGTGGCTGGGTACTGAAACTTCGGAAAACTATCTACGGCCTTAAACAAGCCGGTCGTCGTTGGTATAAAGTACTATGCGACATACTCTTCCAACTTGGACTAAAGCGTTCTGATTATGATAACGCTGTCTTCTATCTCTATCGAGGAAACAAACTCATACTACTCCTCGCTGTTCATGTTGACGACATCACTCTCTGCACTATCACTTCTGTCGTTGCTGAACAATTTGAGATTGCTCTGAGGCAACATGTCGAAGTAACTAACGGTGGTTCTATCCACTGGATGCTTGGCATAGAAATATCCTACGATAAAACCTCAGGCACTATCAAACTTCGTCAAAAGGATTATATTCAAAATATCCTTAAGCGATATAACTTTGACCATGAACACTCTCGCCGTACACCCATGATACACGAGCACAACTTAGCCCCCCGTGCCTCGACAGAACCGCGTCAGGACGCTGGCGATATCAAATACTACATGTCTCTAGTTGGTGGCTTACGCTATGTCGCCGACTGTACTAGACCAGATGTTGCTTACTGCACTGGTCAACTTGCACGCTATCTATCTGACCCTGCTAAGGAACACTTCGCTGCAGCTAAACAGTGTTACCTTTATCTTAAGGGAACGTGCGACTACTGGCTTGTCCTAGGAAACCAAGCCAATACTACTTCTACTTCACTAGTAGGTTATGCCGACTCTGATGGTATGACTACGTACGGCAATAAACCAATAATGGGCTACACCTTCACATACAATGACTCGCTTATCTCTTGGTCAAGTAAGCGTGGTCCACTAGTAACTCTATCGGTGACTGAAGCCGAACTGTACGCACTTGCTCATGCGTCTACTGAGGCAATCTACTTGAAGAGCCTCATTGATGAAATACTGAACTATACTATGGAGCCTGTCAAGATATACACTGACAGTGCATCTACTATTGCAATTGTTCGTTCACCTGAGGAACAACATTCTCAGCGTACTAAACACTTTAACATTCGCAAGAACTTCATCAGCGATCGTGTAACTAAAGGGTACATAACTGTACACCACATACCTTCTACTGATCAACGAGCTGATACTCTTACTAAAGCACTACCTCTCGAAAAACTCAAGCACTTCAATGAACTACTTCATGTTCATGCTTGAAGGGGAGTGTTCGAATATACTGAGACTCCATTGAGACTCCGCACTGATCGCGCGCTTAGTTACCGTATATAACACTTACTTTGATCAATGCATGACTACCACTTTTGATCCCCATCTGTTCGTCTGACCACCACCTTCACCTAAGGCTCAGTGTTGTGCACTACTGCTCATACCTTTCTAATATCAAGGAGAAGATTTGCACTCTCTTGCAAATACTGATGACAAGGATGATGAGGATGATGATGATGAGGATGATGAAGAGACAAATGACAATGGCAATGGAGATGATGACAAACTTGACCAGCCATTTGGCACAAACACCACAGTCTCATTTGGGAAGATTTTGTCTGATTTTGAGATCAATCTGGCTTCCACTGCACTCTTGGATATGCTATCTGATACTCCTTGCACAACCTCTCCCAAAGCTTCTTTTGTAGCTCCTACCTTGGCATCAGATGTAGTTGATGACTCAGAGTTTGTAAATTTTTGAGACTTGACTTGTTGTTTACACGCAGATTTTCCAACATTGTTGTTGTTACTTACATTGTCAGAAAGTATTTACTTACATGTTTCTAACACTTACTGACATTTTGTTTCTAACATGTTTAAAACATACGTTGGAGACACCTCTACCGGCATTTTGTTTCTAACATTTGTCGGAAAGTCGGCACTGAATTTCCGACGGAACCCTAGTGTGGCAGAGTCTCAAGCTCAAGATTCAGCGTGTAGAGGCCTCAAATTGCCTCTCCATCCATATTTTGACTATAGTTACTGTTCACATTCCATTCCTAATATCAGAATTAACACTCAAATCACTATAGATACTGTGGCTCAAGCTTCAAGCATGTGTTTCATGAAATAATAGCCTATCAATGACTTTTCCAAACACAGCCTGTAGTTATGATGAGGATCAGGCAACTCAGACATCAACAGGACACATGTAACATCAGTAGAGAGCTAGACTGTTCCCCAACATGCTTGGCAGTGATAAATCAGTAGGAAGGCATAGCCTTTGACCATCAAAACTGTTAGTATATGTCTTAAAGATAGGGGCTAATCTAAGACATGTTCAAACTTTACTTTCCTGACACATGAAAATGTGTTTGTTACATTAGCACTGCACATGAACCCCAGGACATATAAGGCCCCTTGCCACCATGCTCATACCTCAGTACTCCTACATTTCTTACGGTCTATCATCCAGCGCTGGTCGGTAAGTGCATTGTCATTCTACATTGCACTTGCCTTGGTGACTGTATTGACATTGTTATCTCAGCTAGCAGCCTTGATATCAGCCGGAATCCATTTCAAATTACCCCTTTCACATCCTATACTTCCATGCAGTTCTCAACCTCTCTCATTTTATATGTAGCCATTGCTACTAGTGCAGTTCATATAGTGACTGTGTCTGCTGCCCCACCATCAATTGCAAGTACTGAGTCTGGCAGATCTGATGGTGCTGGAGGCTCGCTTTTTGACCGCCCAGCCAGTGTGTTTACCGAAGACGACAATGGGGGTGTATTGTCAGAAGGTAACTTTCCCAGTTTGCATGTTGTTCATAGACTTGATCTCACCAAAATCCTACAAGATCGCACCCCACTCAGCATCAGACCTCCAATGCCCCACCCAATAGGTAACTTTCCCAGTTTGCATGTTGTTCATAGACTTGATCTCACCAAAATCCTACAAGATCGCACCCCACTCAGCATCAGACCTCCAATGCCCCGCCCAATAGGTAACTTTCCCAGTTTGCATGTTGTTCATAGACACAATCTCACCAAGTTCCTACAAGTTCTCACTCAACCCAGCACGTGGCAGCATCCCACAGGTCAAAGGTTCCCCTCAATAAGTAACTTTTCCAGTTTGCATGTTGTTTTTAGACTTGATCTCACCAAATTCCTACCAGATCACGCTGGAGCCAGCACGCAGTACAGAGATCGACCGTCCCAACAAACAGGTGACATTTCCAGTTTGCATGTTGTTCATAGACACAATCTCACCAAGTTCCTACAAGATCGCACTCGACTCAGCATGTGGCAGCGTCTCACAGGTCAAGGGTCCCACCCAATAAGTAACTTTCCCAGTTTGCACGTTGTTTTTAGACTTGATCTCACACCAAATTCCTACCAGATCACGCTGAAGCCAGCACGCAGTACAGAGATCGACCGTCCCAACAAACAGGTGACATTTCCAGTTTGCATGTTGTTCATAGACACAATCTCACCAAGTTCCTACAAGATCGCACTCGACTCAGCATGTGGCAGCGTCTCACAGGTCAAGGGTCCCGCCCAATAAGTAACTTTCCCAGTTTGCACGTTGTTTTTAGACTTGATCTCACACCAAATTCCTACCAGATCACGCTGGACCCAGCACGCAGGATCAGTACAGGGGTCATTGGTCTCGACCAATAGGTGACTTTCCCAGTTTGCATGTTGTCCATAGACATGATCTCACCAAATTCCTCCAAGATTACACTGTACTCGGCATGTCGCAGAGAGCTGTAAGACAACGGGTACCTCCAGAATACAGGGACACCGTATTGAGACTGTTCAATCTCCAACGCCTACCACAAAATGATCGCATCGGTCTCGATGAGCAACGGAGGATAGCAAGCCATGTGAGACTAGTCTTGGACGCATTGTCCATAAGGAATCTCCGTGATGAATATGAGTTTGCGGAAAACCTATATCATGCCAAGGTAAATCAATTGGGATTAGGTGCTTGGGGCTATATTCCCCTCACCGACACGGTGCATTCGCGATGAATCTTTAACCCGCGGACAAAGGTAGTGAGAGACAGGAGACGGGGGGGCAGGAGACAAGGGGCACATTTGTAACCGAAATTGTCTATAAAAGCTACTTCTGCAAGCTGGAGAAAAAAACAGTTTGATGACACATATTTACTCAGTGCCCAGCATAGTCTCAGTCCCAAGTACGTAGTGAGTTTGTTTGTACCTAGAATTCCGGTGAGACAATGGCTCCCACTTTATTTCAGTAGTTGGTTGGTATTCTGCAATGTCACGGAGACTTCTGGAAGCTCTACATTGGCACGGTTAGAACCTAGCAACATCGGTATCAGTGTGTCTCCCTCTCAGACTACCTCTCAGAGACCAAAAGTGTGCCATGGCCCAATGGACCCAGGATCACACACTGCAGCCGGAAGACAAACATGAAATAATTGATGTGCACGTCCATTACTCATCTAAGATAGTGATGCTAGCGTGCAAATACGCACAAGTACTCAATGGCCTTGATGCGTTTACAACAAATGAGGAGCAGGGGTGGAGGGAAGGGGTTGCAACAGAGATGAGCAATATCGCGGCACACAAGACAAAAACGACCACGACGGACAGCTTTGACATAGTCAGCGAACCAAGGTCCAATGCCAATGTGATGAGTGAAGAAGATGGGGGATACCGTTACTGGAGGGAGTTTGTTGGCGAAGCCTGAGGAAAAAATATTGCGACGGCCACGAGGAGAACAAAAAGCGAGAAGATATGCATCTATTCAAGTTGCAGAGGTTAGGGGCCCCTCGGGGAAAGTGAGCTTGAGCAGGATGCACAGTTGAAGCAAAGTGTTTTGGGAGGACCTGCGCACCCTTGTGTCGCTGGTCGAGGTTGTGGCGAGAGTCGGTGTTTGAGCAGATGAGGCACTGGCATCTGCAACACGCTCGATTGAGGACCTCATGGGGTTGCTGTGCGCATGGGTAAGTGGTAGTCGTCACCATCCGAATCTCTGTTGACGGCGACCCAGTGAGTTCCGCTATCAGCTAGTCTCCGTGTTAGCTAACCACGACGGCGCACAGAGTCGCTCTCCCTCAGTGCGACCTATGCCGTACTGCCTTGCTCTTCCTCTTCCGCCTTTTGGAGCAGTTCTTTGCGGTGTTTTTCGCGCTGTAGAGATACACAGGGGTCAGTGCATCAACTCCTCACTGCCAAAGGCAAACGATACGCTCGGTTCTTCAGCACGTCCGCAAGGGAGGCACCTGCTGTCGGTTGTTAACAAAGGGGGGTTTTGCTCCTGCGGCTACCCATCACTCTGAGCTGGTCCCCTCCTCTCCGCACCTTTTCTTATTTTTGATTCTGCAATTTGCCCTCCCGCTCACCCTCGAGACTCGTCACCTCGTCCCCCACAGTCAACCGCGATAGGTTGCACACATCGCCAACGACGAAGCCAAAGGCATGGTCAGAGCTGAGATCAGGCTCGGCGACCGTATTATCAGCTCATCCCCGCCATTCACAGTCAACAGTCCTGAAGCAAATGAAAACCATCAACCATGGCGGTTACAACATAGCCAAGCGGGACTCGTACAAGGAGATTATCTACTCCGGCACAATACAATCTATGCGGTTCGTCCACGCTTAAATTACTTCTTATCACTCAAACTGTCTCACTGTGTCCATTCGTGCAGTGCTATTCTCGACGCCATGCCTGAGCTGGACATCCAGCTCTCACTACGGAACGACGCAAACAGTCAACCATCCTCAGCCCGCCAATGCAGCTCGAGGACGATGCTACGTTGCTGACGCCGTGCGTGGTTTGTGCCAAGACGCAGGTGTCCGGGAAGCTGTGAGTCGTTCGCGCGAGCTTTATTATAAGGACTCGGTTGTGTACTACTTCAACTCTATCGACCAAATGGCATCGCCAGGTGACACTCCACCGAACAGGACATCCTCCGCTCACGAGTCAATCCAACTGATATCACGGAACCAACTTTCCAGGTCGGCGAGCTCACGCACAACCTTTTCGACGTTGGAGGTCAACGATCAGAGCGGAAAAAGAAGTGAATACATTGTTTCGAGAACGTCGCAGCCTTGGTATTCTTGGTCAGAACTGTATGCAAGCAGCGCTCACCCTGTTTGACTCTACATGCAATTCTCGGTGGCTTGTGAAGACGTCGATTGTAAGTGACTTCATAACTCAACATGTCACTAAAATGGACGCGATGAACAGATACTCTTCTTGAGCAAGATTGACTCGTTCGCGGAGAAGGCTGCCAAGGTCACCGCTCGTTGACTACTTCCCGGACAACCAAGGCAGTCCCAATTACAACACTGCTTGCCAGTATCTGCTCAGCCGTTTCGTCTCGCTCAATCAAAGCCAGGCAACAAAGCAGATCTGTGCGCACTACACCTGTGCGACTGACACCAACCAGATCAAATGTGCGTCACCTCGGCAGTGCTGATACATGAAGTTGCTGATCCTTCTGCGTATCACGTTCTTATTTCCTATCTCGCACTACACGTCTTTACTCAGATTATTCCCTATCATCTTCTCTTCTCGTCGTTTTCCGTTCCTTCGCATGACCGTGTGTCCGGTTCGAATCTCGCAAGAGAGTTTCAATTGTGCTATGGCTTGTTTGCTACTACCCACAATAATATACCTGTTGACTACTCTAATTCCCCTGTCAATCCTCCGTCTGATTGGCCTCGTCTCGTCATTGACACTGGAAGCGTAGGTGCATTCCATGTACTCTCCGCCTGTGAACCCAGTTCAAGGTTCAACGCATGCAACGTACACGGAGCCCACGCTCCTTTCACCCCTCAAGTCGTGATGCGCGTGAAACATGTCGGACATGTACAGGCTGTGTCCCTCGATAGCATTCTCGCTGTCTTCTGAACCTCTCATCAGTGCATGTCAAGGTGCCACTGACGCCGCGGGGATAACGGCGTAGCGCAGAACGGGTGCCAATGGGATACCAGGGGACGTTGATATCTTTCCTGGGTATCATTGCAACATTGACGGCGTGGCCTCCCAGTAATAGTGGAAGTGGTGGGCACTGAAGCGGGAACGAACGCGTTTCTTGAGATTCTCTCCGGTCTTTCAGGGTATCAGAGGGAAGACTCAGGATTTCTTGGGTTCCTGAGAATCTGCGCATTTCGAGATTGTTGACGGTGAGACTCACAACCTGACTAGGACTCGTGAGTGTAGCTCGACAACTGTGTGGTACGTTGCTATTAACTAGCAGTTGGTCACCCTGGTCATGGACTGGGGTCGCTTGTATGCAGCCCGGGAGACTCGGATGGCGCTGAGCTGTTGTCCAGCTTGAGCTTGGTTCTGAGTCTTCTTGTATCAGTGATTACAACCAGGTTCGAAGTTTAAAAGCGCTGTGATACGTATAGGCCCGGGGTCAGCATTCATGTGTAACTGAGCTGCGAGGTGCACAGAGAGGTGTCTAGATTGTGGGGAGCCCCGGGCTCGTGTGTTGGACGTTTCGAAACCTTGAACTTGACAAAGTTTATTTTGGGGTACCTGTACAACGAGTAAACGAAAGGGAAAACTCACTGGGGGGTATCTCATGGCCTGAGGCTGGCTGGCATTGCCATACGGCACACTGTAGAGTCCGGCGCTGCGTGATCTCCACGTTAGGTGTGCGAAAATTGCATGTTCTGGCTGCGGTATACAGAGGATCAGTTTGTCAGATGTGTATTGCGACAGTGGTGCTGTTTTAGCTGCAATGCGCTAGCTAGACAGCTCCTGTATGAACCGGAGGCGTAGTAGTCGCCCTGATTCAGCCCAGAACTATGCGTTGGCGTGAGATTATGACAAAATTGCGGTCGACCAACATGCGGCGTCCTGTCTTAGACTCGGAGTCTTCTGTGGGTTCTGAATGACTTGCGACAGCAGCGACTGAGAGGGGCGGGGTGGTTTGTACATACTCTCTTTGTGATTGGGATGTAGCACAGAGAATCAGTATAAAGACAGACCCGTTCAGGGCAATCACAAAAATAGAGAAAGGAATTACGGGGTGCGCACAAGCACTCTCACGTATACCTCAGTCGCGTCCCCATCGTGCTCCTGGATATTCGCGGCGTGCATTGTCATCCCAACGCCGCCTGGCCCATTCTCTCTCCTTCTCTCGTTGTACATCGTCGTATGGCCTATCATCTCTTTCCTTCTTTACGGGAGGCGTTCTTGAGCGATTGCGATATCCCAAGGAGCCCTCACGATCTCTTCGAAGAGGTGAACATGACCGTGAATCCGAGCGTCGACGGTGAGCTCTCCTGCCACTTTGCTCATTACCCTCCTTCTCGGCTCTTCTCTTCTCTTTCCTTAACCTCTTCTCCTCCCTTCGCTCCTCTTTCCGTTTCCGCTTCTCCTCCTTTTTTGCATCGTGGTCGGATATTGCACTTGGAACAGCTATAGCATTTGAACCTGTTCCTGTTCCTCCGCCTGTGACGTTGGAAGTGCCTGGTTTAGCCCCGGGGGCGAACCCCCTTCCACACCAATGAGCGTTGAAGCTTTGTAACTTTCAAAACAGAAACACTTACAAAGCGGCTGCCAATGCCTCTGCTTCTTGCTCCTTGATCTTCCTGATTTCTTCCCTCCTAGCTTCCTCACCATCGCCACTGAGATCTCGTGAGTACCAGTGCACGTCCTTGTTCTTCTGCCACCTCCCCGTCGGTGCATTTATACTGTGACCAAGATAGTTCTACTCGGTAAATGGTTTAGCTTCTTTACGTGCAGTTGTGAGGTGTCGATGACAAACCTCTCTGTCCTTGTCTGCTGATACTTCTGACCACTTGAACTCGGCTTGTCCCCCACGAGTGCCGCCTCGGACTGGTTCGAACATGGGTGGTTGTTTGGTTTTCCCTTAGATCGTGAAGAGTAGTGTTCTAGCTGCAATCACCGTGATGTGGGATATATATGCGGTAGTGGGATGAGTGAGTTGTGGTGGTTGACAATTGACTGGAGTTCCAAAAGACGCACAACAGCCGAATTGATGCGCCTCTTACCGGTCTGGAACACAGTGGCATCGTAACGTGCACGCGCAACATGCACATGTAGGTACTCACCAGATAAGTTGTTAAACTTGAAGGGTTAGAGTGAGATAGAGTGTAAGAGGTGTGCTGAGCGAAGTACTGGAGAGTACAAGGTAGTCCTTTATCAACAGAGTGGATAAGACTGAGGGGATATGCCCTCAGGAGTGCCTTTATATATACATGAAGGGGAGGACCCCAGGTACTACCCTAAGACCCCTAATACCTACATGAGTAAGCGAAGTAATCTACCTTACTAAGCATGCCCTATGCCCTAGTGGTGCCACTTCAATAATCAACCAATAGCAATTGTCCCCATGACCTGACCCCATGACCCAGTTCCAAGGCTAGACTTGTTCTAGCTTGTTCTAAGACAAGGCTAGACTTTTTCAGAAGGTTCTATGAACTATGACATCATCTAATGGAATGTTCTATACTATGACATCATAGTTCCAGCATGTTCCACAATGTTCCAGAGAGTTCTATCATGTGATACACAGATAAGGAAAGGAGCGCATCAGCGCATCAGAGACAGGAGGCGCATCAGCGCATCAATTGATAGGCACTGAGAATAAGCGCCGGAATAAGCGCCAGATAAGCGCCAGATAAGCGCTGGATAAGCGCATAAATAGACGCCGGATAAGCGCTGGATAAGCGCTGGATAAGCGCTTAAATATTCCCAATAATACCGTTGCCTGGTAAGGCAAGTCTTGTAGAAACATTGAAAATCTGTGACACCTCACCCCTAGTCTCATACCCAGACGTTCTGGGAATCCTGATTAGGACAGGGGATGGCGAGAAAAAAGACAGCTCGCTCCCCAAACGTCTGGTGAACTTCGTAGTGATTGGGTGTAGATCATTCGCACATGACCGCATCGAAGGACAGAGCGACTCCAAGTTTCGACTGCGTCACAATAGGTCACACATTGAAGCGCCCTCAGTGCGAGGTGTAAACGAACATAACTTTGATCAATTTTTGTGCTACCCACTAGAAATTGCAGAAACACATTCCTATGCGCTATGTCTGCCTGTAGGAATTCTGACAAAGTGATATGACCGAGGGATGGTAAGCTATGCTCACTTTCGGCTCAAGTCACAGCCTGTGACAGCCCATCAAATGCACGTGACCGTTCATTCTCGCATCTTGAACGCATCTGCGAGTGGGCGCTTTCAATATTACTGCATGCTACCTCTGCTTGCATCCTCTCGTTCTTGTTTATCTCTCATTCTCCTTGTCTTCAAATGCGTTAGAATATTGATATGAATACTTCTATATTTAAACCAGCAAAAGATTGAAATGATTCATGCAAGAAAGCCCCAGCAGTCCCATTATCTGCTCCCTCAGCTGCTCCTCCTCCTTTCCGCCAGAATGCCGTCTCTCCCGCGGAAAGTGCGGCGGCGGAAAGCGTCAGAAAATATTGGGATTACTATGATACCTGTGCTAACATGTTCTTACAGCTCTTCTTAGATGTTGCCGAGCCTCAGTGCAGTGAAATTGCACCGGTGCCTGCCTCCCTGCTGTGCACTTTTTTTTTTTTTTTTTTTTTTTTTCCTCCTTGTTTATTGTCCTCGAGGGCTACGCCCTATGGTAGACAAAATACATCCGTGCTACTGCTACACAAAATATGTGTGTCTAAAAAGCAATTGTGATCAAAACGTATAGGGCATTGATTACCCTTGTTGTGCGTCGGAGGGTTTTTGGTATTACTGGGAGTGTATTGGGTTGTATCGGAATGAGAAAAGTCAAGGTGCGCCTAAGGACTCAAGGGGCTCTGCCGACTTAACGGGAGAGACTGGGATCTAAACCTGCTACCCATCTTGGTGGACGTTGATCCCCTGGGCTGTGGCCTCTTGCGGTAGCAGGGATCCGGGTTGCGGTCCTCCGCCCCCCGTCGAAACTCCCCCAGCCTCTGAGCTTCAGGTCGCGCGTGAGAACGTATAAGTGTGCCTGAGCTGCCATGGATTCTTTTCTTGCCGTGTGACGGTATGTCCTGGACAATATGGCCGGCCTCTGTCAGCTCTGGGTGCGCGTTGTTACGGGAGGTACTTCTCTTTGGTGTTGTTTAGGTATCGTTCTCCTAGCCCCTTCAACTCTACGTATTCATCTCCCCTCAGCGGTGTCGTTGCCCTCTGCACCCCTCCTTTTCCTTCTCTTTGTCGTCGCCTCCTTCGGTAGGGATAGGCTTCCTAGGGTTTTCGCGAAGCAACCTGTGGCGTGGATGTATCGGAAGAGGGGACGTATGGTGCGAGCGTTGCTGAGGAGGTTAGGGATGGAGCAGGCTGGGCGTTCCAGTTCGTATGTGATCAAGTTGCGGTGTCTCTCGTAAGCTGGGCAGTGGAGAAGGAAGTGGTCTACCGTCTCTGGGTACATTCCACAGGTGGGGCATGTTAGTGAGGTTGCCTTTCCGATGTGGTGAAGGTGACGGCGTAAGGGTGCGTGGCCTGTGCAAAGTTGGAAAAGAAGGGCTGCGTGGTGTCTGGGTAAGTTCGATATGAGGTCAGCAAAACGGTCTGATGGTAGGGTAGGGTCTATTCTGCTTAGTCTTTGGTAGCGCGGGGACTTTTGCCAGAGTTGCTTCGCCGCCTCCTTGAGTTCTGCAGTCTTGAGTTGTTTGAGCTTGGACGCGCTGAGTGGGAGGACCTGTCTGAGTATGGGAGGCATTCGCGCTGTCTCCGATGTATTGCCATGTGCCGCCTCCTTCGCCAATACATCTGCCCCTTCGTTTCCTTCCACTCCGCGGTGACCAGGTACCCAGCGTATCGTGAGCTTGAGGGTTTCGTGTTTCGTCTGTAGCTTTCTCGCCATTCGGTGGAGTTCGTCTAATAGATAATGGGCTGGCCCGGGTGCTGTGCACTTCACGCAACAAATGGGGAGACCTTGCGGATGACTTGGCACAACCGAGGCAAAGCGGACTACGGAAGACTTATCTATCACCGAACAGACCCGATTCGAAAAATTGCTGGAGGAGACAAGAAAGGATGCAGAAGCCAACCGAAAATTTGATTCTGCGTCTGCTCGTCAGATGATGACAGAGGAGTGTCTCAGGCACACAGGCAACACTCCGTACAGCTGGCAGCTGGACATCTCCGAAGCTATCCTCCTTGGGCTCGACTCAGTCTTGATGGCTGGCACTGGCGCAGGCAAGACCTTACCATTCGTTCTCCCCCTCCTTGTAGACAAGACCGGCTACTCGAAGATCATCATTGTTTCAACTCTAAATGAGCTTGAACAGGACCAGGTGAGCAGCAGTCTCTCTCAAATCTCATGGCACATCTTATTCACGTGCATATATGGAGGCTGCGCGCTTCAACAAGATGGGTATACGGTCAGCTGCTGTTAACGGAGAAACATACAGCAATCAGCTTCATACGGTATGAAGGCTTGCTTGTTTTGATGCCAAACTCAATGGTTCCTCTATTTCCAGGACCTCAAGAATCACAAGATTCGAGTCATCATCACCTTCCCAGAGATGATCTTTGAGCACGAGCGATTCTCGAAGCTTATACGCAACCCTGCGTGGATGCGACGCACTCACTGCACGGTCATTGACGAGGCGCACTGCGTTGTGCACTGGGGTGCGAATTTCTGCAAGCACTTCGATAAGCTTGGCACGATGCGATCGTTTATGACGATCTCCAGGCCCATTCTCATTGCTTCCGCCACCTTGACGCCTGCACTCCTTGAAGAGACTCTGGACAAACTCGAGTTCAACTGCAACCATATGTACAAGATTAATCGCCGGAACAATCGGCCAAATATCACTCTAATTGTCTGTCCGCTGCCCAAGGGTGCGAAGGAGCTGGAAAGTCTTGAGTTTCTCATCTCCGAAGCTCAGGAGAACCAAGAGCTCAAACGTACCATCGTTTATGTGAACTCACGCGACTTGGCTAAGGTGGTGTGCGAGCACCTCCAAAGTAAACTGCCCACGGAATACCATCACCAGATAGACTTCATCCATAGCTTACAGCACCCTCTCGCGAAGAAGTGTACAATGCGGCTTTTCCGCGAAGGAGCCATCAAGATACTTATTGCGACGGAGGTCGCAGGTATGGTAAGCAATTGATTTCTCTCTATGAGGCAGCAACGCTTACCACATGGCAGGGTATGGACATTTCTGATATACGACGAGTGATCCAATTCAAAGTCATGTCCACTCTAAGCAAGTGGATGCAACATTTCGGGCGCGCTGGTAGAGATGGGGAACCTGCGGAAGCAATTCTGTTTGTTGAGCCGTCTGTCTATCAGATGACCAAGAAACGTGTCACAAAAGTCTTACGAAGGTCTAAGAAATCCGAGGACAAGAAGAAGGATGAGGTAACCGTCAAGCGCGAGATGGTTGAGATTTCTCTTGATGGAGGACCTTCAGCGTTGAAGCGTCCCTGGGACGTCATTGACTTAGACGAGGAAAACAAGGATCAGGTACCAGCTGAGGCTGCGGGTGCTGAGGAAGAAGAGGATGCAGTTGTTGAGGCAGACACTGATGTTGCTCAGGTAAACTTGGCACCTACAGATATTGAGACTGCTCCCGTCATAGCACCCGCTGCTGATGGTGAGAATAGTCTTGATGCCGCATTGTCTCCGGAGATGGAACCTCGCAAGAACCTTGAACAAGGCATGAGACAGATGGCAACTACCGATGGCTGCCGCCGTGATGTCTACAATGTCATTTTTGAGAACCCACGGAGTGGTAGACGTACGCTTCAGGCTCTTCTATAGTTCCGTGACTGATGGTTTCTTTGCAGCCATTGGTAAAAACTGTGGTAACTGCAATAACTGCATCCGTTACCTTCAGGCACGGAACATTTGTCTTACAGCCCATCAGCAGTATATTGCGGACTTGATAAACAAGATTGGTGCACGTCTACCCAATCCTTCTAAGGACTCCCTTTGTATCAAGAAGCGTAAGCGTACTGGAGAACATTGTCAAAGTATTCTCAACACTCTATACGACTTCCGTTACAAGCACTGGGTCCGATACCATAAGCGGTGTGCATGGGGACCCGAGGTGTTGCTACCCCAACAAGACTGCCGCTTTTCTCGCAACAAATGGTCACGTACGTACTGCAGAAGATTTGAAGGTTTTCCTATCAGAATGGACGTACGCAGATGAAGTTGGTGAACTTGCTCTGGCCCGTATAGAGGCTGCAGAAGACCACTGGCACAAAACTCATGGTACTACAACAGACTGCAGGAAGGTTCCGTCGCTGAAAGCGACAGAAACGCCGCAGCAGACCAAGGACCGCTACAACGGAAATCGGCGCAAGAGGCGCAGAACTCTCAAAGGAACGCAGAAAATTGACGTAGATTCAGACGCGTTCGACTTGAACTTCTACAACCCCGGAACCAACAAATTTGCAGATACTCGGTCCCAACCTGCTGCCCTAGCTCCTGTGTCCATTTCTTCGACTTCTACGTCTCTCCTCTCGCCTTGAATGTCTCTTCCCGCAACTGCTTTGTTTATACCCTCGACACCTGTACCTTTATTCTTGACCGCTGTGCCTGTGTCCTCAATGCCTGTGCCTTTACCCTTGGTGCCTGTGCCTCAACCCTCTGCACCGGTATCCAAGGTGTCTCTTACCTGGTCAGCTAACGAAACTCCTCTCAGCTGGGTACCTCAGACCTGGTCCCCGTCTACTAGCAAGTCTTCAAAACCTCAAGCCCTGAATTCTTCAAACACCACAAAGCCACGACAAACTTGGCGCTGTCGCGCTAATCAACCATCTACTGCTGTTGCTTCATCCTCTCGCATAACCCTCGACGGATCTGAGCCTTCAACTGATGCTCCAAGCAGTTTCTTTAATTTCTCAGTGCCAATGCTTTCACCATCTCAATCTCTTGAGCCAGCCGCGCCCGGCCTGTCTACTCCAGTCGACCTGGCTCCATCTGAATACATGTTCCATGCCTCTGCTGCTTCTCATCCTGTTCCCTTGGCCGCTCATCAAGACTATTACCAACAGCAACAAGCTTCCGAGCTATCTCAGCCCCAACAAGATGTCGAAGAGATACTGATACGACCATACCGTCCAAAGCCTCGACAAAGGACCACAATCCATCAAGACTACCATATGCGCCTTGAATGAGTATTGATACCGTACTACCGCATGTATAACACTCTCATTGCACGATTATTACATGTTTGTTATTGTTACACCATGCTCCGGCAAGGCTGACTGATATTCACCCTCGACAACTTCAGGGTCCTCCCAGATCTCGGTTGTTGCACGGCTCACCAGTCGTTCATCTGTCCAACCACCAATTGTGGCCTGGAGCTTGACAACATTGCTACCAAGAGCAATGAAGTCCTTCGCACGTTGTGAGAAGTCAAGCTGTCATCTTGGCGTATAGATGTGAACTTCGGACGCCTTATAGGCTGCTTGGGGCCGCACGATGTCCTTCTCTTTCTCTGGGGAAGAGTGGCTCTTACCACGAGAGAAATGATTAAAGTCAGCCTCGACGTGATCCTTGACCTTGCGTAGAGTCGGAATTGTAGCGGATATCTTCCTGATGTATTCCCACGTAGTGTACGGTCCGTACACCATAAACATAGACTGTCCGATGCAATTTAGCATGTTTTGACACCAAGAGAACACAAATCATACCTTGATATCTCTGATGTTATGCTCTTGAAGCATGTTGAACGCCAGGAAGGCTTTGCCGTCGTTGGTATTTGCCAGCCAACAGTAACGCAGAATGAACTCCCTGAGACACGCTGTGAGAGCCAATCAAATGTGTATACCAATGCAAAACGTACCTGAGATCCTCTGGCCACTCGCAAAGCAGATCCTGAAAAAGCTCTAGCATCTCAATGACATACTTCCAATTGCTACCACCGTGGTAACGGAACAGTAGGCGGGGGAGAAAATCAATCATTCTCCCGACGTCCCCAGTACGCATCACATCATCCAGGTTCACATAGTCGAGGAGATCATGATTGAGAAGTATTTGGTTTATAAAGACATGATCTTGTTGCGCCGCACGCCTCCTCTTCTCCTTCTGATAGCCTAGCGTAGATGCGTACTTGTCCACAATTTTCTCCGCAAGACTGTCCAGCACCTCCGGGCTCTTCTCACATAGCTTTGCAAGATCATCGACACCACCAACAAGTTCCCATACGTCACGGATATGAGCTTCGAGTATGTGGTAGTACGCATCGCAAACTTTCTGATAAAAGTTCCCTTGTACTGACGTAGAGTGTAGCCCTTTGCGTTTGAGGAGGTCGAACACATGCTTGAGCCCGCCTGTGCTGGTGGTCAGATGTTGCTTGTGTATAGAATCCTCCTGCGCAATTTGCGCATGGAGCCAGCCGAACAGCGCAACAATATGCTCCATGCGGTGCCACCAGTTCAGATCCTGGGCGCGGATATTCTGAAGGCTGCGGAGACGGTAAACAGTGAGCTGATCGCCCAGCCAGAAGAACAGTCTCTCGTGAGACATCTGCTTCTTTGCCTCATGCGTGCCAAGTCCCAGCTGACGTTGCCACTCTGCTACACACAGGTCATTGCCTTTGAGCAAGATCTCTTCAATATGAGCAGTATCAAGGAGATATTGGGTGAAAACGTGGGCTTTACCGGTTGGAAGCTGTCAAATGGGAAGGGGACGTGTGAAGCGCGAGTCATCCTCATGTAGATACTGGGTGCGGTCAAATTGGGCGGAGTTCAGGAGGATGTCGAGGACCCGCCACTTATTGAAGGAAAAGAGTTGTTCAGCGGCATTGTTGTCGAGGTCCAGAATTTTGAAGGCGGTGATGGGATGGACACACTCGTGCCGCCACTGCTCCTGATAGCTTCGAGCGTCAGGTGAAGGAATGTCCTGACATTCCATGATATAGATGGTTGCAGCGTAGCCGCTTTCAAAGACTGACTGATTGTCGACGTGTTGCTCGATTTTGTTGAAGCAAACAATTAGGTTGTCATACAAGGCGGTGAACTCCTTCTTGAGCTCATGGAGGTCTCAATGCATCTCGTTGCGTTTTGCCTGTGCCAGCTTCTCAAGCCCAATGTACTTCCACTTTTGACTCATTGTCACGCCAAGCATGTGCGTGGTATTGTTTGCCTTTGCAGAGAGTCCACACGACGTAAAATAAATTGACATAAAGTTTTGGAATTTACATCTGTAATGCGACCGGCCGAAGGACAGCATGCTAATGATAGCTACAATGGACTACCAAATTGTAAGCATACAAACTCTAGTAGCAGAAGATATTGCTTACCGGTGCATGACTTTTGTAGGTATTGCGTTGCAGCTGCAGAGGCGTCGACGACGCCGCATGCAGTAAGCTCCAGGTCAGAGGAGCTACCTTCTGGTAATCCGCGGTCAGTGTGCTGAGCTTGACATTGAGCAGACTCTCCTCCAAGAGCTCTTCAGGAGGAGATAGCACCAACGGCTTGAGGAGCCGCATCTCGCGATTCATACGCATGCAAACATTTTCATCAGCCCAGCGTTCCATCGTCATTTGAGCGGCCTTGGTGCGAATGGCCTCACCATGTTTGCGCGGGGGCCAGTACCACT